>JANHFT010007349.1:82782-97897 GCA_032467955.1 Pseudoxenodon macrops
GGGCAGCCCTTCCCTTCCCCGGTCAGCCAGGGGCAGCTGGGCCCCTTAAACCGGACCCGCGGATCAGCTGAGCTGATATACACGGTATTTATGACATGATATGCTTTTCTCTTCTTCACACTTTACTTTTCTAGGTATAACTACAATATGTGGAAACCCCAAAACTAAACAGGCAGTCCATTAGGTATGAATAGCAACTACCATTCCATTAAGCAAAAGTTTTGGAGAATATCCCATTTCTCCTCTAGTTGTGCTAATCTGGTTTTTCTGGGGATGGTCCCCAGATTTTCTGGAAGTTTTTTTTTTAATGGAAACTTTTTTTTGTTCCAGGCATGTTGAATCCCCTAAACATGTCTATTTTGCACAGAATGTCACACTTAGAATATCATAGAACTTCCAAAAAAAGTAACAAGACCACCCAAGAAATTGTGCAGCCAGGAGAAGGAAACCAGACATTCTGGAGTTTTACAGAAAGTTGCTACCCATATTTTCAAGCAACATTTTAAATATACAGTAAGTATAAATTGATGTTAACAAGGTTTTCTGAAACTCCCCAAAAAGTTTCAAGTTGAGAGTGCTCCTTTCCCCCAAAGTTGAATTTGGGTAAATGAGGATTTAAGCAGTAGCAAGACCACCCTTGCATAACAGCGTAAAGGAGTGTGACAATGTTTGCCTCAATTTTCTCTCTTGCCTTCTCAACAGAACCTATGGGTATGAGTCCAGACTATTTTATCCTATGTGCTTTAGACTAAGCTTCAATAGCTTACACAATTACCAGGAAAAGACTTTAGTTTGGACTTCACCCAAAAGAAACAGCACAGCCTACTAAAATATTATTGCCAGTACTCCCTCCTGGAATTCACTTGGCCTGTGCAAATGTTTGGCAAAATGACATTGTAGTGAAGTTTGTACTTTAAGCATTACAGCTTTTAAAAATATAATGGGTACAGTTAATAAGTTTTTAATGCAGTTAGTAGAAGCCCATGCAGCTAGGAGAAACCTTACAAAATCTAGCAGGAAGAAAAATGTTCATTGGAGGACACAAGAGGCTCTATGCTTTTTTGGAGAAGCAGATCATTTTGGAATAGCATGGTATGTCCACCAAGCAGTCCTGCCATGCCAACCCAGGAAATAAGAGCAATCTAGTTTAAGTATTATCCAAAAGAAGGAATACCTAAGTATGCTCATTAGTCAGAATTTACATGTGATGAAATGTGCAGCTGAAGGAGGGGAGAGGATGTTGAAAGTTGCACTAGAGTTTCCCATGGAGAAGGCTAATTTTTTGTTAGTGCAGTACAGTTATCTACAACTATTCTGCTTCCTTGTTCATAACATCTGGATTTTCAGCAGCTGGCTTTAATTCTGGATAGCAGACAGAAATATTAACTTCTGTTATTTATCTTGGTATGATTTGTGAACAGAAGTCATTTTTCCAAATGAAGTTCTACTTGACTTTGTGCAGATGAGACGTAAGCAAGACATCTGTGTATCCATTCTGATTATTTCTATAAACTGCTTTTATAGGAGGGAAAGAAAGATTCTCAAGACAGTTTGCTACCAAGCAATTCAAATAATTAAAAGCTGGACAGACCAATCTTATATTCATATATGGTTATGAGCTCCACTAGTTCTCCTAGAGTAATCCAGAAATTTCCAGCTCACTTTTCCATCCAGTTGAAAAAGTTTATAACATCTCAGTCTTTAATATATTTCCCAAATATTTCCAGGCATAAAGGCTGCATTGCTTTTGATTTGGGCTGTGTTTGTATTTCCTGAATTTTACTTGTATATTAATATTTGTTTATTCCTTTCTGCCTAATCCCTTCGGTGAAATTTTACCTTTAGATGGAATAAACAAATCTGTTGTATAATCTCTACCTGCCTTGAGACCCACAACATCATCCAGAATATGATGTCTGGCTCTTGGACATGAAGATGATTTTTCAGTATTACCCTTAAATGACAATTTCTAACCTTTCTCTCAATGAATGTATCTCTTTTTTCCTCCTTAGGGCTGATTTATTCATATTCTTAATTCATTCTTATTGATCCTACAAATCCTTTTGTGTTCAGCTTAAACTTTCCTACTTCTCGTAATGCAGTAAGAGTTAGAAAGGTAGCTATTAGAGCAACTGTGACCTACTATTTGGTAGAAAATATGTTTCTCTTCTTATAAATTGAGCACGATTTTGATGTTAATATAATGTGAAGAATGCTGTTCTTTGGCAGTGAGATGGTCAAATTCAATTAATTAATTGAATTTTAGCCTTGAAAATCTTCATGACATACAAAGCAGCTGTATTCTAAAAGCTAAGATATCGAAAAAGCTGTTTTGGAGCTATCCCCAACTATTAGACTGCTATTCTGGAATCGCTCTGAGATTCTTTTTAAATTGGAGGCAATATAATGTGGTGGTAAAATGTACCTCCCATTCAGGAGTGAAATCCAGCAGGTTCTGGCAGGTTCTGACAGGTTCTGGAGAACTGGTAGCAGAAACTTTGAGTAATTCGGAGAACCAGGAGCGGAAATTTTGAGTAGTTTGGAGAACCTGCAAATACCACCTCTGGCTGGCCCCAGAGTGGGGTGGGAATGGATATTTTGCAATATCCTTCCCCCAGGAGTGGGGAGGGAATGGGGATTTTGCAGTATCCTTCCCCTGCCACACCCACCAAGCCACACGCCCCCAAGCCACGCCCACAGAATCGGTAGTTTAAAAAAATTGGATTTCAGCACTGCAGCAGAGGAATCTTAAAAATTCTTTCTACCTGTCTGAATTATTGGAAAGCAACTCAACAAACTATTTAAAATTCATTTAATTTTTAAAAATAGACTACTTCATTGAAAGTTACTCCATTTAAAAATACTCAAATCTTTTAAATGACATCAGGGGCATCAAACTGGATTTCTTCGAGGGGCGGATCAACGTTGTAGTTCTCCTCTATGGGCCTGCGGGGGGGAGGTGGCAGGCGGGATGGGACAGATGCCTCCTGCAGCACCTTGCTGGCCAAAACAGGATGCTGTGGGTCTGCATGCGGCCCCCCTGCACCTCATTTTCACCCTCCATGGCCTCCTGAAGCATTCTGCTGGGTGTTTTCAGGGCTATTTTGGGCTCATTTTTGGGCCATTTTGGGCTGTTTTTCATCCCATTTTTCAGGCCATTTTCGGGTTATTTTTTGGGCCATTTTCAGGACCATTTGTGGCTCATTTTCTGGGCCATTTTTGGGCGTTTTCAGCTGGCAGAATGCTGCAGGAGGCCATGGAGGGTGAAAATGAGGTGTAGGGGACCCCACACACACTCCATTTTAGCCACTGGAGGCACTGTGGGCCAATCCTTTCATATTTCCAGGCCAGCCACACATAAGCACCCCACAGGCCGAATCCATGTCAAATTCAAGGCTTAAAGGTCTTGAGTTTGACACCTTTGAATTACATTTAGAAGTGAGAAAATTAGGAATTAAAAATGGATCAATAAAACTATTAAAATAATTTAGAAAGCTGGCTTTAAAATGTTCCAATGTTTTTTTTTAAAAATTAAAGCCATTTTATCATAGCTGCAATGAAGTTGCAATTGTGTGGGTGTGGGCTAGAAGAAAGCCCTTCCTGTAGAAAAAATAATGTCCAGTTGATCTTCTGTCACTCTTTCCTTCTATCAATCCAGACACGGCAGAGCTGAGCCAAGGAAAAGTTTCAACATTCTGATTGGCAATATTTGTTAGAAGATGTTGAAAGTTACAGCACAAGAATTCTAACAATTATTTACTTTCAAATGAGGCACCCATATATAGATAATATATGGTAGCAAAGCCCCCTTCCATGTTCTTGTACTAATACAGTAGGGGATAGAGTTACCATCAAGTCAACTTCTAGCAATCACATAAATAAATTTTCTCCTAAAGAATATGTCTCTATCTGCAACCTGGTTTTTCAGATCTACAACAGTATACTCATCATTGTTGTAAATTAGTCCACTACTATGCGGCTGGTCATTCTCTTCTTCTTTTTCTTTCCATCTTTCCCAGAATTATAGACTTCTTCAGAGAGCTACATCACATCTTCACATAATGTCTCTGAAGTACATAATATTTGAGTTTGGTCATCTGTGCCTCAAATGACCAAACTCAAATATTTCTCTGGGTTCGTTTGTTCAATGATCCGTTTATTTGTATGGCATTATCAGGAGTCTTTTCCCACACTAAAGTTCAAAACCATCAATATTTTCTGGATGTTTCTTAAGTACTCTACCAAATGCTGTTCTGATGTGTATTTCTTGATTTCTTGCCAATTCCTTCCTATTTACGTAAAAGGCCAAAAATATCTACCACTTCAATATCATCAAGATCAATTGTATTAGACTGGTCATTTTCACACTTTTCCACTGTACATTTTGATTTCCATTATAAATCTTGCAGATTATTTGAATTTATCAGAACAGAATCATTAGCCCAGTGAGAGTTGTTGATTATTTTTCCCTGCAGTTTTAAAACCATGCTCCTTCCAATCCCGTTTCCCTCAATATAAACTCTGCATATAAGTTGATGTTGAATAAGTGGAGGGTATATTGTCTCATTCCTTTGCCAGGCTGGAGTCAATCTGTTTCATCCATACTTGGATTCATGGAATTCACATGAGAATGAGATGTTGTGGGATTCCTATTTTTCTAAGCACATTCCACAGCTTGACATGGCTAACACAATCAAAGACCTTTCTACAATCAATGAAACATATGCTGACTTTGCTTTGGTATTCTTTGCACTTTTGTAATGCTGGGTGGTTTCTCCATTACCCAGCATGCATCAGCTATAATATTTCATTTTCCTTGGCCTTTTCTAAAACTAATGTGAACATCTGGCATCTCCTTTTCCATATAGGGCTCTAATCTGCATTAAATAATCCTAGACATTTTGCTTTTTTTTCTCTAGCACATGAAATCCAGGATATTGTACAACAGTTTGCTCACTGTTAAATCTCCTTTCTTCTCTGTTGATATGCATATTGATCCTCCAAATTTATTGGCCACAATGTCTTCAGAATTTTATTACCGCAAGTAAAATATCAGAAAAAAAATCAGGAACTTTTGATAAAAGATTATTTCTGTTTAGCAGCAGCACGTGCAAAGCTTGCTAATTTCCATAGCATTGTCTTCTTGTCTAAATTCATTAGACATTCAATTTTATTAAATAATGATAAGATGATTTTCAGATAAGGAGAGGCTCCAGACATTTTCCACTTGCTTAAGTGAAAACAGGGCCATACAATCAATAATAGGTACAACTTTCTAATTCTCTTGTAGCAAGGCAGAAGCACATTTTATATAGGATATTGAGAAATTGGCCTTCTCTACTTGTTGATCCCAGTTGCTGGAACCACAGTCTTGTAAGTGCCTCTGGGATGGCTGGCACTATAACACACCTCAGATAATATTCACATTCAATTGTGATTTTATTAAGTGCGTGAAATTCATTACTAGATTCCTCCAGGAAAATGGAATGGAATGGAATGGAATAGAATAGAATAGAATAGAATAGAATAGAATAGAATAGAATAGAATAGAACTCTTTATTGGCCTAGTGTGATTGGACACACAAGGAATTTGCCTTTGATGCATGTGCTCTCAGTGTACATAAAATACAAGATACATTTGTCAAGAATCATAAGGTACAATACTTAATGATAGTCATAGGGTATAAATAAGCAATCAGGGTAGCAGGTTAGCAAACCTCTAGCAGTGTAGATCACTCGGGTTTTTTCTGGTAGATGTAACTATCTTTTAATTTCTTATTTACTTCCTCAATTTCCAGGAAGGGCTCCAGAAAAAATGCCAAAAAGGATTGCAAGGAGGATTCCCAAAGGGATTTGAAGAAGGGTTTCCAGAAGAATTGCAAAAAGGGTTCCCAAAGGAATTGCAAGAAGAATTCTCAAAGGGATTCCAAGAAGAATTCCCAAAAGGATTCCAAGAAGTATGGCAGGAAGGACTCCAAGAAGAAGTCTCAAAAGGACTCCAAGAAGAACTCTCAAAAGGATTCCAAGAAGTCCCAAAAACATTCCAAGAAGGATTCCAGAAAGATGTGAAAGATTCTGCACTTTCAAAGATGCAAGAGCAAAAACAGAAGGAACCAGAGCAAAAATCAGCAGTGCACTTGTCAGACAGCAAAAAAATATCTAGTCAGAGCTTGGCTTCCCCTGGTGAAGAATATACTGAGGATGAGCAGCGAAGACTTCAGGATAAACCTAAAATGACTCATAGTGAAATGAAGAATTTTCTGAAATATGAGAGCTTTGAGACCTATAAGAGTGAAACTCCAAAACCTTCCAGGTAAGCCTGGAGAAGAAAGGAAGCATCTGTAGCCATTCGGTAAATTGGTCATATGGATCATCCTGCCAAACCCTTTAGTGAAGAAGACCTTACTATTCTTTGTTAGTATTTTGATAGTCCAGGAAGGAGAAAAAAGGTCAAAATTCTCTGTCTGGATATTAGAGTAACATAGGCAACCAGATTTCTCCATATAAAAATATTCATCTTACTGCCAAATGATAGGGAGACATTTATTGTTCCATAGCTGCATTACTGAAGTAATTCTGGTTAATTTTTAGTTTTGCATGATTCATTGCACTGAATATTAACTACGTGACTCAGGTTTCCACAATATGCTAAGCCGCAAAAAAAATCCACCCTAGCCTAGTTTGAACATAACTAGGATTTGCAAATGTTTTTAGTAGGGTTAATCTTTGTTTGATCTGATTAGGTTTGTTATGTGAACACAATCATTAGCCTCAGATGAGAGGCACCAAAGATTATCTCTACCTGCTTTAGCATACTAGCTGCAAATGCCTACTGGTTACTCATCCATTAAAAATCCACTCAAAACTTCACTATCAATTGAATTTCAGAGCTCTTCAGGTACAGGAAGAGCTGATACATTCATGTTGCACAGCTATTCCACAAATATTGTTTAACTTGTGGGGAAAAAAGTTGGATTTTGAACAGACGTGCCAGGGGCTGGTTAAACAATGGTTTTAAAGGTTCTCAGTTCAATTGCTAGCTCTGCTGTGATCTATGCAGATGGTTTTAGGAAAGCCACTTAGACTCAGCATGGGAAGAGTGAGAATAATCTACCTTACAGGGTTGTTGAAAGGATAACAAGATAATATGTCTCAAACACTGATTACTCAGGGGTGCTATATAAATTATTACTCTGTACCAGGGGTGGGTTCTAACTTACCTTGCTGCCCGTTCGCTGCCTCCCACGCTGCGTGGGCACGCGCATTAACAGTAGAAAATAATTCCAAAACATTCCAAAAAAAAGGCCAAAAACAAGACGCAGACACATGCACAGTGCCAGAAACTCAGCTTCTGTGCATGCACAGAAGGGGGAAAAAAGAAAAAATTCAAAAAGAAATTTCCCAAAAAATAAAAAAATGGATGGCGGCGTCCACAGACCAGAACTGGCTCCGTGATGTCACCAGCGGCTTACTACCTGCTCAGTAGAACCAGTCTGAACTGGTAGGAACCCACCTCTGTTCTGTACACCAAACATATCCTCTGGATTTTGGTCCTGGTGTAGAAGCACCATAGAGGTATATACAAAAGAGGAAGCAATAGTCTTTTTAAAAGAGAGGAAATCACTGGACCATATTCAATGACTAAGCATGCAGGGTGTCTGTTCGGGAGTTGGAAAATGGAAATCACAGAAGATGTTCTATCTGAACAGGATTGTTTCATCCTACAAACTTTGAAGCGTGGAGTCCTTGGTGTTCTCTAAGATTCTTTATTTGCATGCAGACATTTCATTACCTGAGTGGGTAACATTATCAGTGCAGCATAAGCTCAGAGAGCACCAAGGACTCCATAGTTCAACCTTGAGCTACATCTATTCTCTTCTATTGAAACATTGAAGTTCCCAAGTTTGTCTTTTCTCACTGCATGTATCCACTCCAGAAAGTGTGTGAGAATCTGAAGGTGATGAAATGGGAAGAAAGTAATGACTACTTAGAAATATTGGTTCCATGCTGATCTCATTTGAGTGGCTATGTAAAAATGGGTATGCATGGGAATCAGAGTACTATAGTTCAGCTTGGTAGACTTGTCCAAGGTACTGAAAAACTGTTAGTAAAATATCATTGAATTACTCTATGTTGGATCTCCGGAGACTGTATGGGCCATCAACTTGATCTGTCCAAGCAATAATCTGTAACTCCTCCAAGGACATTCCAGTGACCTCCCTGATCCTGTCCATCTATTTATTTGTTAACGTGCCTTTCGTTTATTTCCCTCAATGTTGTCAAGCATAGTATTTTTTTTCTAGACCAACACAAAGTACGTTCATTGCAATTTATTAAGCAAAGCTTCATGGGAAGCTGATTTTATTTATTACAGTACCAAAAAGCTGTATCTAAACTATAATTGCTTTCAACCCTGCAGGCGGGTCACCTATAATTCATTCGGACACATTTGTAAAAAAACAAAAAAACAAAACCTTGGTAAATAAAATTGACCAGTTCAAATACAACTAGTAACTGTAGATGCCAGCAGTCTCTTCTCACATTTATTAAATCAATTTAAGATTGTTTGGCTGCTGTAACAAAAAGAGAGAAAATGACATTTCCTGTCCAATGTAAGTTAGACTTTTTCTTGTCTTGGCTGATGTTGACAGCTGGAAGACATCTCTGCATGCATATATGGATGATAAGGATGCAGTTACTTTAAAGAGACAGGTTTTTTTTTGTAGAATAGGAGGGAAGGAAGCTATATCATTTTAGCTTTCTTTGTGGTAAAGGGAATGTAATTTTACATAAATGTTAAAAATCCACATTTTTTAAAATATGAGAGACTGGATTTCTTAAAGACAAAGTTTGCTTACGATGTGCTTCACTCTGACTGGGAAGCATGGGAACTGTAATTCCAGTAAGTCTGGAGGGGATTAGATTGAGGAACACTGTACTAAGGAAATATTAAACTAAGCTCTACTAAGAAGAGCAGGATTATTAAGCAAACTTATTATGATTGCCTGTAGAACATTAAAAAAACCATAAACCAACATGGTACTAAAAGAGTAATCAATAAAGAGACTGCAGTTTAACATGAATGCCTTATATGAGATTAAATTACATACTTGAACTTTAGTGCAATTAAATTTGAGCCTGTTATTTTAGTGTGGTATAAAAAAGTCCTAACAAATACATAAAGGTCGTTCACATCCCCTCTTGTGTTCAGTACAATAGCCATAGTCTCGTTCATTTGGTGAAAACATCTATTAGCAAGCTTCTGTTCTTTGCATTTAAAAAGCAACCTTGGGAGAAAGAGAATGTTTTCATTGAAATACTTGCAATACCTGGATTTCAAAATTAGTGGCAAGTCCCACATAAGAATGTAGCATTTGTATAGCACTTCACAAACATTATCTTGTTGGAAAACTTACAATAAACCTGTAAGGTTACCTGTGTTCTTAACTGCCCATTGCAGATAGGGACTCTTAAGTAGGAGTGGCTTGCTATAAGGAAAACATGGGATAAATTGGTACAGGTAGTTCTCAACTTATGACTTAATCATTTGGAGTTACAACAAACCCCCCAAAATGGTACTTACAAACCAGATTAGAAGTTCTCGTGATTCTACCCACCCACCCCAAGGTCAAGAGACTGCATTTTGGGCACTAAGCAAGTGCCCTGCATTTACGGCTATTTGCAGCACCCTATGAACCACGATTTATGACATTTTTGCCAGAAACTGACAATTACTTTGGCAACTGGTTTCTAGCAACAACAAAAAAACACCACCCATTGCGGAAAACAACCATGTCATTTGCTTAATTACTGCTCCCAAAAAAGTCCTTAGAATCGAGCGCGGTGACATGATGACTCTTTGAACAACTGGCATAATTTACAATCATAATTCCAGGCTCAATTACAGTCATAAGTAATCAAGAAGAGCACAATATTCCAAAATGTATGCAGCGGGGATTGACAGTAACATAATTATTTTTAGTTGCCTTAACCCTAAAAATTACTTTTGTGGGGGACTGTTCCCTGAAACTCAGAAGGAAAGTGCTACTCACTGCACAAAAGATTCAGAGAAGTTCCAGCCTCAACTCAGGGAAGTAGTCTGTGTGAAAAGGTCTCAGCGCAAGACCTGCTGCTTTTCACATATTGACTTGTGTAAACTCTGATCTCTAAGAAGTTGGCATCAGCAAGACGGTGGGCACAGTATTATGATCAAAGCCTCACCCCTCTTGTACATCATCGCATGCACAAAAGTGGCAGGATTAAACTTGTGACATTGTCTGCCAACTTAGAATCAAACAAGCTTGCTAAATCAGAAATTGGCAACACAGAGATACCACAAAATGGGGTAAAGTTTCTAGTTGACAGGAAAACAAGTTCTAGTTAAAAGAATCTCTGGAGATTAATGATGGGGTTTCCCCTACACGTCTGGACTACTGCAATCGCAACTCAAGGGAAAAAATTATAGATTAGACAGATATAGTGTACATTCTCTAAACTCACATAAGGCAACTTTCTATGTTCAACTTTCTTGGATCTTTCTGACTGGCTCAGGAATTCTGAGAGTTGAAGTTCACAGGTTGTAAAGTTACCATAGTAGTTTGCCCCTGTTCTAGAAGATAGTAAGGGGTAACAAAAAATCTACTCCTCCCTATTAGATTGCCCCAATTTTTGCAGCCTAGATAGGAATCTTATCCTTGGTTCAGATGAGAGTGTCTAGCACATGTGGTCGAAAGTTGAAGAGGGTGCCTTCACTTGTTTTTTTTATTTGTGTTGCATATAAACACTGCAAATACACTAAATTCAGATCTTACCTATGTTGATCAACTCACCTTAGGCAAGCCATTTTTCCTCTTATGTACATCCCTACAATATACCTTACAGAGGATAATAATTTTGACTTACAGGATTGTTGTAAGGGTTATAACTAGATCATGCATATGAAGCACTAAGCAAATGGTAAGTGATAACCATGAATTTGGTTGTGATTATTTTTAGGCAATTCACCACAGGCAGTTTTGTAACAGGCAGTTATTCCATGACTTCAAGTTCATCTTCACAGCCACCATTACCACGAAAATTCCCAGGTTTGTAGAAGGACCTTCTCCGTTTTCACTTGTTCAATTTCTATGCCCAGAAATGACACAAATTCTCAAATGCCCTACTGGATAAAATTCATTTAGCTTAGCATCTACTCTACTTTACTCTAACCAAGCAAAAATCTGATCTGGGCGGGGGGGGGGAAGTATACAAATGAAATACAACAATGTCTATCAACGATATTAGAGTTTACACCCTTTGGCTTTGTTTGCCTAATTGTTTGCCTTTGTTGACCTGTATACTGTACAAGTCAAAAAGAGGGCTATGAAAATATTTACAGACCCCCTCATATCCTGGAAATAAACTGTTCCAACTCCTATACTCAAAACGACACTATAGAGCACTGCACAACAGAACAACCAGACAGAAGAATAGTTTTTTCCTGAATGCCATCACTCTGCTAAACAAATAATTCCCTCAACACTGTCAAACTATTTACTAAGTCTACACTATTATTAATCTTGTCATCATTCCTATCACCCATCTCCTCCCACTAATGACTGTATGACTGTAACTTTGTTACTTGTATCCTTACTATTTATATTGACTGTTTCCTAATATGGTTTGATTGCTTATCTGTACCCAGACTATCATTAAGTGTTGTACCTTATGATTCTTGACAAACATATCTTTTCTTTCATGTACACTGAGAGCATATGCACCAATAGAAATGCCTTGTGTGTCCAAACACACTTGGCCAATAAAGAATTCTATTCTATTCTTCTTCTAATAATATTAATGCATTATCCATTTAAAAAGAATATGATTCAGACACATATGGTAGTATGTCATGCACATTTCCACACATACTGTACACCCTTATATACTACTGATATCTGCCTTTATTGTTATTATTTAAACCAACACTTTGCCTCTATGCCAATCACCACAATGTCTTTATGTACAGGGTTTTAATGATGTACCCGGAAAGGCTGTAGATGTGACATGAACATGCAGCCAAACATTCTCAAATTATTTAAAGAAATTATTTTCTATTGGAAAACTTAAAAAGAAAAAGAAAAGGCATTTCTCTGCTAAACAGTCAGAACAAAACATGACCAAAACAACCTTTAGAATCATAATGAAAGATAACAGGAATTTCATCCCTTTCATTGATCCTTGAAAATGGATTATCACCAGCAGCTTCCTCAATCTGTTATGTCTCAGAGTGGGACTGGAAATTAGAGTGTAACACATCTGGAAATTGCCAGGTTGGAAAACGCTAGTTGTATGTTTCCAACTTTGATCACAATGGGAGAGATAGAAGAAAAGAGATGGGGACGATGTCACGGACAGCAGGTTTATGGTGGTATTAAAGAGTGAAAATTGACTGTTTCTTTCACACAATGTATACTTTTTGTATGTATCTCTTCAGTCGCTTGCTTCCCAGGGCGATTGCCAGCAAGGTAAGGGAAAAGAAGGAAAAGAAGAAATAAAAATAGATCAGCAATTAAACAAACAAAAAAATAGCTAAAAAAGAAAGCCTAGCACAGTGATGGCTAACCTTTTTGCCATTGCGTGCCAAAAGCGGGGGGGAGTGCGTGGGGGGTCACACAGACACACGTGCCCACACCCATAATGCAATGCCCTTCCCCCCCGTGCAGGCACGCACAACCACCACAACCCCTGCGCTGCCCACCCCCCTGCACATGCACGCAGGCCTCACTGAAGCCTCTGAACCTCTGGTAGGCCCGTTGGGCTCTTTTTCTCCCTCCCGAGCCTTCAGGAGTGTTGCATCTCAGGGAAAGACTCACAGGCGTGACGTCACCAATCGCCGGGATCAGGATTGGTGGAAACGCACGGGGCAGCTGGAGGGAAATCCTCAAGCTGCCATTGGTTGGGCGTTTGACAGCGCCTTGTATAAATAGCTGTCAAACGCCTGGATTGCCAGTCAGGTTTACAGATTTAATAAAGTTTATCTTTGTTTCAAACCTGGCTCACCTCAGTCCTTGCTACAGACTGCAAGATCTAATAAGGAGGCTTTCCTGAAGCCTGGGGAGGGCAAAAAATGGCCCTCTGAACTTCTGGTTGGCCCGTTGTGCTGTTTTTCACCATCCATAGGCTCTGGAGGCTTTCCTGAACCCTAGAGAGGGCAAAAACAGCCTTCCCCCTCCCTCTAGAAGGCCGAAAATCAGCTGACATAGAACAATGCCTCACATGCCCTCAGATATGGCTCCGTGTGCCACCTGTGGCACGCATGCCACTGTTTCGCCATCACGGGCCTAGCAGTATCGTTAAAGAGTATAAAATGTCCTCATCACTGAAAAGGCCCTTTGCCAGGTGCTCAGAAGAGACCGCACCTGCCAGTTTTGACTCATAAGCAAGTTGAAGATGCTGGGAGCATCTTCTGGAATGAAGGACCTTCTCCATGGTGTGCTTCAAAAGTCATTGTCAAAAGAGTACCCAAAGAAGTTCCCTCAGCATTTAGTCTCTTTTGGCAAGTTGGCAATGAATTCTGGCTTCTGAGTTCAGATAGGGCCTCATATTTAATACATGGCAGATTGGGCTCACACACTGCATTAAGCCATGGTTTATTTAATCCTGGTTGCAGATTAAGCCACACTTGAATGAGTAAGCAGCATATAAATACTTCTACTCATAAATCATAAATAAATAGGCCAGCAAGTAAACATGCCAAATTGTAAATCTGTAGTTTAAAATGAAAAGCTTAATCACCTGCCACATGGATTGTTCAAAACAGTACAATCAGAATTAAAGTCGTCGTGATGTAGCAACTGTTTGTAGGAAATAGTGATTTTTTTACGGGGAGAAGACTATGTCTTCGGGTCTAAAAACAGATTTTTAAATTTTTTTTAGAGATGAACCCTTTTTCTCTTCACTCGTTAGATAGGTAAAGAAGCATCTCTTAGCATCTCTCTGCAGCATGTCAGGAGAGTCACTACAGGTAGGGAAAGGGAAAAAAAGCAAATGGATTGAGACAGCAGGATCCCTACACTGGCTGTTGGTCTCTAGAAATCTGCTGCAAAGCAGGATTTCACTGCACACAATTCCCTTCTTTCTCCTTAGCAACAGTCTGATAACTGTCCCTTTCATCTAATCTCATTTAAACAAATACTGAGTTCTTCCTTCTCAAAAGCTTTCTGCTTCTCTCACTTTATTTCTCCAGTGACGGTGTTTAGAGGAAAAGTTCCACTTCCTCCTGCTGTCACTAGATGTGCACACATTTAATTTACTAAATTCTAAAGGGCTTAGATCCTCTGTCTGTCTACCTACTATGAATCATGGATGTAAGGCCTCACAACCCCATAGCAGTTTGGGGCAGTATATAATATTTCAATAACACAAATTATAACACAAATTAACAGCAATAATAGAATCAAAATCGTAAATAACCAGAGAAAATAAAGCCAACGTCACCTCAACCATATCATTTTTCCACAGGAGTTCGTTGCCCAACTTAACGCAAGGACTGACAAAAGAGCTTCGAACAAATCCAGGATAGAGGCAGTGCAAATCTCTGGAGGGGAGGCTGTACAAAAAAAGCCAGAGCTGCCACTGAAAAGGCCTATTTCCTGAATCCAACCAAATTGGAATGTTTAATCAATGGGTTCCAACGGATATTGATTTGGTTGGATTGACAGGAGAAAGAGACACTATAGGTAGACAGTTGGTCCCTCAGATAGACAGGCCCTATGCCATAAACAGATTTACCTTGAGTTAAGCCTTTGGTTGTGATATTAGGAAGACTACAAGATGTGCATGGAGGGGTGATTTGTCCTTCTTATCTATCAGGCAGCAGGAATTGAACATTAAACACCCCAAATACACACACACATGCTTCCCGTATCCTCTTTAAAATGAGCATTGAGGAAAAGGGGTTAGCTCTTTTAGCTTTTAAAGCATTCCAAGGTTAAAACAACATCAGGCATGCCAAAGTTAGAACAACATTTCCAACAGATTGCCCAAGGCAGAAAAAGTTGATAAATTATTATTATTATTATTATTATTATTATTATTATTATTATTATTATTATTATTATTATTATTATTATTATTA
>JANHFT010007349.1:98139-108350 GCA_032467955.1 Pseudoxenodon macrops
TATTATTATTATTATTATTATTATTATTATTATTATTATTATTATTATTATTATTATTATTATTATTATCAGCATCAGCATCAGCATCAGCATCATCTTTTTCTGCCTTGGGCATTGGGTTGGACTAGAAGACCTCCAAGGTCCCTTCCAGCCCTATGATTCTTTGATTATGACCTCAAGGGCTTTTCTCCACTTGCACTTGACCATGCCAAGCCCTGTCCTGGCCATTTCCTTTCTTATATGCCATTATAGTATTGTCCATCTCATCCTCAGCCTTTATGTAAGGCAGCTTTAGGTCATAGCTGTTCTGGTTTTAAAGTACTATTTTTCCCCTTAAGCAGACAGTATTATCTGGTAGGTTTCACTAACCTCTCAGCAACGATCATAGAGAAGTAATCAATTACCCACTTTGGGATCATGTAAAGTCAGCCTGCCCCTTCCACTCCTGTACCACTTTTCTTGGGGTAATGGAAGAGTTCAGACATTACAAATTATTCCTGCCATGTTTTAGCCAATCCCCACATCAGAAAGCTGGACTGGCCTAAATCCTAGCTGACTGTGCCATGATGTACAAATAGAAATGCAGCAAAGCCAGAAAGGTTAACAAATGTCTTTTTTTTTAATATGCCTTGTGCAACCTCAAATCAGAATATCACCATTTGGTGATAGAAAAGAAATAGCAACGGGACAGCAAAGTTTATACAAGTTTAGGGTTGTTGTTGTTTTGGTTGGCTCAAGGATTTGTATACAGGTAGTCTTTCACTTACAAAAACATTTAGGACCAGAATTTATCTTGCTAAGCAACATGGCTATTAAGTGAGTCCTGTCCAATTTTACAACCTTTTTTGCCATGAGTTGTTAAGTGAATCATGCTGCCGGTAAGTGGATCCAGCTTCTACCATTGACTTTGCTTGTGGGAAGCAAGCTGGGAAGCAAACACTGATTTGCCAGTTGCCAAGCAACTGAATTTTGATCACAGGACCATGAGGATGCTGTGATGGTCCTAAGTGCAAGGACCAGTCCTAAGTCACTTTAGTCAGTGTCATTGTAACTTTGAACAGTTGCTAAATGAATGGTTGTAAGTCAATGGTTATCTCCATAGCAGCAAAGAGTTAGTGTATATATCTTAGCTGTCATCTAGGATTCATTCAGATTTTTGCAGCTCGAACCTAATCAGTCCAATTTGCCTTGTAAACTATTGTGTTCTTCCACAAGAAGCTCTTATTAACAACTACTCTACTATGGTTTTTTTTAGCATCAAGCAAGTGATTGTAATAGTTGTAAAAGTTACCAGATATTACTTGGTACTATAAAGAGCCCCAATGGTTCACAGTGTATATGTTTGTGTTCTTTTGTTTCCTAGTACCCAAAAAAGAGGGAAGCAGCAGTCTTAATATAGTCACGCTTTTTTCTGTTGTCTCCAAAACAATTGATGGGAAGGGAAATCCAAAGAACAAAAACTAAAGACAGTTGAAAGAAACTCAATCACTGCAGAGGAAGCAAGAGAGAATGTGAGCACCCACAAGTAAGTCAAGTAAAACTTTAGCTGATACTGGTTAACAGACACATGCAGGGTTCCCTTAATACACATACTTTATGAATTCTGTTGGGATACACTCAGAATCTACTCGACCTTATTAGCATGGTTCAAGACCTCACTTTGCTTTTGGTCCCTTTGGGTCTACTTCTACGCTGGAAGAGCTAAGTTAATATTTCCCAGTGTGTTGAATTCCTGCATTCTGTTTTAGCCTTCTACCTAATTGGTTTCTTCTTTCTTACACTGATATATCCATTTGCTCTGTGATTTTTAATGACTTGGCACCTCTTATAAGACAAGGATCTAGCACTTATTTCCCATTATAGGTCTCTGTAGCCACAAAGAGCTTCTCCAAAGGACCAAATCAGTGTCGGATGACCTACAAGGATTACGATACTGTACAGTAGTTCCAATGGAACTCTGTTTAATTATGAGCAATTTTCTTTTGCTCCGGCAACCCCCTAAGACATTCAACACCCTAAAGGGTATTATCTAGCTCAGTGTTTCTCAATCTTGACAATGATGTTAACACGTATGGAGTCCAAGTTCCAAAAATTAAATTTTGGGAATTAAAGTCCACACAACTTAATGTTGCCAAGGTTGAAAAATCTTTGCTGCTGATACAGTCCATTGTAAAAAAAAGCAACTGTTGGATTGCTTGCACATTTCACAGTTAAGCCAAATTCTCACACATTCCCTGCTTCAAGAGGGAAGGAAAACCTAAATCACATCTGACAGGATGCACAAGCAAACTCACAGCCCTGATACAATTGTGTTGCTGTGGAAAATGCAAGCTTATCTCCAATCTCTTATTCTCTTGAAAATACTGGGACTTAAGTACATAATGTAGACTTCTGCATCCATTGATTTCCTTTTTAATAGAGCTTGACGTGTATAACTGTGATTTATATTTGAACGTATATCCCATTTTTACATGTACTGTACATATGGCTATTTAATTTAGTAGGACTTTGGGCATACATTTGTATTCTGTCAATCAAGTTATAAAAAGAAGTATATCCAGTAAGTTTAGGGTTCTAGCTGAATCCCCTTAATTACTAAAACCTTTAACATTGTTTTAACAACTATATTATTATATTTGGATTATTAAAAGGACAGGGGAGTTAAATAAAAGAAAAAAAATCTCTGTAAGAACTTCTACTTTACTATACTTCAAGAGATATAATAAGTTGTGTAGCCATATATTTTTCCATTTATCATGCAGTGACATCTGCAGGGGGGACTCAAAGAGTCAAGATGGCAGGTGCAACCACACAATGAAACTCCACAATTTTTCATGTTTGTGAGATGCATGCAGTGTACACTTAAAAGGTCTGAAGTTCCACATTCCCATCTAGTCTTGATTCTTTAGAGATACACATACCTTCCACAGATTCCTTTTATGGAATATTTTTAATGTCAGTTTTACAATCCAAGAACACTGTGTACCTCAGTTTAATTTTGCTGAATTCGTAATATGAAAACAATTGGAAAGTTCAATTTTATTTTAAATTTGAGGTGTTTTCTTGCATCACAAAATTGGTGGTGCTTTATTTTGGATTCATTAACTGAGCAGAGTTTTAGATTCTGCTGGTGGGTGACCACCTGGAAAAATAAATGACACCTTCTAACACTAAAATTCTAACAATTTCACAAACTGGACTTTTTTTGTACAGATCATGGAGAAATTTGTTCAGTTTGTCCTCTTTATGAAATGCAACCAGTTAACATTGCCTATATCTTTGTACATGTCGGAATTGGGCCCAGAGGAGACAGTCAACATTTGCAAGTGTGCCTTTCCAAGTGTGCCTTTCCATGTGATCAATGCATATAAATTGTTCGTGGGGGTGGGGGTGCTCCTCAGTCAGCATCATCTACTTTCCCCAATGTTGCCACTTTAATGATCTCTCCCACAGTGCAATTAAACTAGGTTTCACTAGTGGTCACTTACCTCTTTCATAACCTCCTTGTAATCAAGGTAATAGATAAGTGAGTTTAATTTGAAGGAGAGGAGCCAGCTTGCATTTTCCACAACATTGAGCATAAAGAGAAAACCTGGCAGATCTAAGTTCTATTGCTTTAGCAAGATTAGCTAGTGGAGTAAGCAGGGAGGCGCTAACTCATAGAATGGAGAATTCTATCAATTGCATCTTTTTTTTCCAATTCAGCATTTGGTCTTGGGAGGATTCTTTTTTAGGAAACAGGTTTAGCCATTCATAAAATTTTCTAAAGATCCTACTATAATCCATACAATCTCCCCAAATAATATTATAGTGAAAGTGCCTCAAATAGATAAGAGATTATGCATTATTATGCATTATTCGCTTAGCAACTGCAATTATTCTCTTAAGAACCATGACAAAAATCGTCACTTACTTCACATTTTCCTTGCTTAGCAATGGAAATTCTGGTCCTAATTGTAGTCATAAATCGAGGATTGCCACTCAAACGTTTTGCTTAGATACCTGTCCAGAAAATACAAAGGGAAACTGGGATAATAGTGTCCTAGAGATTTGGTGAGGATGATAGGACATTTTCCCTTCTTTTGAATGGATTTTTTCTTATCAATCTAGCCCAGTTTGATAACTATTTCTGACATGATCTCAAATTTCCAAATGTGCTTATTGACTCAAGTGAGTGATCTGTGACTTTACATACATGGTTTTAATGTATGAAACGTAACACCATTAGTACTCCACACTTTTATATCTGATCTTCTGGGTTCTTTTAAGGAGAGATATTAACATTGGATAATGAACATTCAAGCACTTAGACTTATATACTGCATCATAGTGCTTTACAGCCCTCTCTAAGTGGTTTACAGAATCAGCATATTGCCCCCAGCAATCTGGGTCCTCGTTTTACCAACTTTGGAAGGATAGAAGGCTGAGTCAACCTTGAGCCTGTCATGAGTGAACCTCCGGCAGTGGGCAGAGTCAGCTTGCAATACTGCATTCTAACCACTGCGCCACCATGGCTCCTTGGATGTTAAGCCCTTCTTTAGGTTTGTAAAAGTTTGTAAAAAAAAAATTGACTGATTGCAGAATATTGAGCAATCTTCCAGGTTGTCAGAAACCTTTACCAAACGAATAATAAATGCAAAGGATGAGGAGAAAAGGAGGGGGGAAGGTTAATTTGTGGTTGAAATGCCAACATATTAAACTGGTCACAGGCTGCTTCTAGAAAAGACTTAGAAAAGATTGAGCAATCAATCCCAGCTTTTTAAAATAATTTGATTCGGTTCAGATAATACTGTCTTTCTTGTAATTTCTCCCATTGTTTTCCCACCATTTCCTTCATTTTATTGACAGCAACAAAAAAAAAGATCCATTAAAGAGGGAAAGACAGAATAATTGCCTGATGACTTTTGACTGATGGATGCTTCAAATAGTTCTCGTCTAAAAATGTAAATGAAGATTGCAGAGTTAATTGGATGATGCTCTCCTAGGTGCTATAAAATTTTTAGATGTCATTTAATCCAATAAAATCAGAAATTTCATCCTTCATGCAACATATTGTAGCTTCCTCTTTTCTTCCCTGCTTTTTTTCTGCTTAATATCTAATCCAGGAGTGACCAGACCACATCCCTGAGTCCAGAGGTGGGTTCCTACAGGTTCGGTCTGGTTCACTAGAACCGGTAGCGGGAATTTGCCCCCGCTCGCCGAACTGGACACGCCCCCGAATTGGTCCTCTGGCTCAAAATCAGTGCTCCGGCCTGAAAAACAACCCTCTGCCCATGTGCAAAGCCTTCTGCACATGCGCAGAGGGTTTTCACCCGGACGTGACAAGGGCACATGCACATGCACACTTCCAGCATGACTCCGAACCAGTAGGGAAGGTAAGCAGAACCCACCCCTGCCTGCGTCCCTTGTTTGACATCTGCAAACTCCTCTGGCTTCTGTAGCTGAAAAAATGATGGCACAGTTCTTACCTGTTCTGAAAAAAAATTAAAAGTACAATCCAAGACTGACAACAAACATAAGCACCTTTTAAGCATTAAGAACTTGCTCCTGAAATCAAGAAAAATTAGCTCCATCCATTTTGCATCATTGTCCTCCGTCTCTCCAAAACGTTCAGCCCTCGATGGAAATAGTTTCCCAGCCAGATTCAGCCTCAAGGAGAGTTTCAGAGAATGGGAAAAGCTGGCTTGCTAATTTATAATATATGATCTGATCCTAATACATGACAGGTTGTCCTCGACCTACATCAGTTCGCTTAGTGACTGTTTGAAATTACAACGGCGCTGAAAAAGTGACTTATGGCCAATTGTTACACTTACGAGCATGCAACCTCCCCATCGGTCATGTGATCAACATTCAGACACTTGGGAACTGACTCACATTTATGACCGTTGTAGTGTCATGTGATTCCCCCTTTGGAACCTTCTGATAAGGAAAGTCAATGGGGGAAAGCAGATACGCTTAACAGCCATGTCACTCATTTAACAACCGCGGTGATTCGCTTAACAAGTGTGGCAAGAAAGGTCACAAAGTGGAGCAAACTTCGCTGAACAAATGTCTTCCCTTAGCAACAAACATTTGGGGGCTCAGTTGTGATCGTAAGTCGAGGACTACCTGTATCGCATAGTTATTGTGCAGCTCTTCTACTGAAGTAAGGTAGCTTCCAGCCTTTTTCCTTTATGTATGGCCTGGCACAGTCAGATAATCTATGTAACACCAAATCTGAGTGCAGTCTGTTCCGTCATCTGTCCAAAAATAGAAAATGTCTTTAGCATCTCTGCTTGAATCATGTTACGGGAAGGAGACGTGTGGTTTCTTGTTAGCATTTCAGATTCACAAGAGTCTTAACTGCCTCCTATTCAGTTCTTCTCTCCCCATAAGCTTTCCAAGGGGCAATATACGTTATCGCATTTGCTGGAAAGAAGAAAGAAAAAACACCACATACAACAGAGAGCAGTTCTATATTCAGTAGGAGGTTCATTGGGCCGAAACAGGTTGATTATCCCAAACCAGAATTTCCCTGTGCCAACATTCATAAACCAGGCTCTAGGAAGCACTTAGCATGCCAGATGACAGATGAATCTTTTGTCAGATCACATTTTAAAATCAAAAGGGACTCCCATAAAAATTAATGCCGTGAAACAAGAGCAGAAACACACATACCGTACCGAGTTGACTCTTCATTGTTGTTTGGGGAAAATGTATGTATTTCACGAGGGATACAAAACGAGGCTGCAGCTGGCAAGCTGGATGTATCGTTGTGCTCGATAACAATATTCATTATTATTTAACTGAGCAGAAGTCGTTACAAACCCAGAAGGGCAGCCATGACATTTCATTGCAAAGCTCAAGAGGACCAACAACACCGTTCATGTGTGGTAGAGAAAAATCTTCAATCTAGATATGTGCAAGGATAGCAGCATTGAGATGAGAACAGGGGTGGGTTCCGGATATTTTTGCTGCCGGTTCGCTCAGGGTCGTGCTGCGTGTGCGCGCACGCATTACTCAAAAACTAGCTTCTGCGCATGCGCAGAAGCAAAATCCAAAATGGCGGAGCCCACGGAGCCACCAAAGGGACTGGCTCCGTGATGTCATCACCAAGTTACTACCGGTTCTATAGAACCAGTAGGGACCCACCTCTGGATGGGAAAACAAAAGCACCCTGATCCCTGCTCAGAAAAGCCAAAAATAATTTGGCTACAACATTTACAAAAATGCTACAGAATTGGAATACAGGATCCCAGTTACTCCATTCCGTTTCCCCATTCCTGTTCCCAGTTGTCAGTTCCCAGTGGGCTTTCAAAGTTTTCAATGAGCTATTTTAATCCTCCACACCTAGATCTATTTTTGCCTAGCCAGTATTTCTGCATCTTTGGCATTCCTCCAAGCAACCAATTGATACCCAAAACAATGCCTCTTGTTGCCTGAACATGAGGAACAGGACGAATGATGTTTTTGCATTTTCATTTATATGTTGTTTCCTTCCCATTCGGTTCTTGAGCTAATATATCACAGATTAAAGCAATAATAATTTTAAAAATGAGGCCATTTACCAATCATTAAAGACATTTTAAAAAAGCAAAAGAGAACAGAGCACATAGACAATAGCTGCAATCCTTAGAAACAGCTCCTCTAAATAGAGCATATTTCTAAGGGTTTTTGTATAGGATTGTACTTTAATCCCCTTTTAATAGCTGGGCAAATAAAAAATAAAAGCTTCAGGATCTCTCAAAAAGATATTTCTCAATTTCCAGGAAGGTACAACTTTTAAATATGGCATTTTTTTTAAATTTTCTCTTTTGTTATGAAATTAACTATTTCAATGAGGAAGAAATTTCTGTTCCCAAGTACTAGAAAGGAAAAAGTCACATCTGCACAATCTTTTCTGCACCTTTGTTTTACTGGTGGGAGGTACTAGCTCCTCCTCCTCCTCCTTCAGAAAATAGCCTAGGAGATGGGAAGCCAGCTACATATAGATCAATCTCCATTTCCATATTGCCAGGTCCTGCTGCTTCCTGGACATAAATAGCCTTTCATAATGTTCCATCACATCTGTGAGCAGGAAATTAAACAATTTTCCTAATTATTACCAAGAGAAAGAAAAATATTCCAATTTTTTAAAAAGAATTTTTTAATAGAGACAGTAACCTGTGGCAGAAATCATTTCATGAGATTCCTTGGGATTTATTTGATGTTTTGGAAGCCATGGAAAATAAATCAACCTTCTTATTGGAAGGCAGATATTCTTTCCAGCTCCCTGCCTCTTTTTTCCATTGGTATTTTAGCAAGTGTTTAGATTATAATCAAATCCTTATTTACTTTTCTGAAGGTCATCAAATGCTATAGAGCCAGACTACAATAAAAGACAACACTTGGAGGTCATATTGCTAACTCAATGCAAGATTTAAGTATAAGAAAAAGTGCAGCCAAACTCCACCCATGAGAATGCCATCAAAATGCCAATTCTCCTTTAAAAAGAGAGAGCTTGTCAAATGAGGGATCGGGGTGGGTGTCTCCTTTCATGACAGTTGACCCATGTAATGCCCTTTTCCAAAGTCCTCAGATAAAGAATTAAACAGAGATCTCAGTTTCTCATTGTGAGAACGTGGAAATCAGGATGGCTGCATAGAGTTCATTAACAACTCTTCAAAATGTGAGGGATTCGTCAGAATAAAGTATTTTCTCGGGAAAGTTATGCACCCATCCCAATGACATGGCTGTCACAATATCCTGTACTAAAATCAGGTTGGCTAATTATGGTTCAGTATGTTTCATGAAGTTGTTAATTGTTACCTTTTTCCCAAGAGCTCAATAGCAATAGCACTTAGACTTATATACCACTTCATAGTTCACAGCCCTCTCAAGGCAGTTTACAGAGTCAGCATATTGCTCCCAACAATCTGTGTCCTCATATTTTCTGACTTCGGAAGAATGGAAGGCTGATCAAAGTTGAGACAGTCAGGATTGAACTCCTGGCTGTGAGCAGAATTAACCTGGAAAATTGCATTCTAATCACTGCGCCACCACATCTCTTATATGTGATGATTAGATGGGGATTTTCTTTTATTAAATTTATGACAACAACCACCTTTAAGCTAACCGAAAGGTTAAGCTTTAGGTTAAGCTTTAACCTAAAACATATGAAGAACAGTTGCAGGAACTAGATATGTCTAGTTTAATGAAAAGAAGGACTAGGGGAGACATGATAGCAGTGTTCCAATATCTCAGGGGCTGCCACAAAGAAGAGTGAGTCAAGCTATTCTCCAAGGCACCTGAGGGTAGAACAAGAAGCAATGGGTGGAAACTAATCAAGGAGAGAAGCAACTTAGAACTAATGAGAAATTTCCTGACAATTAGAACAATTAATCAATGGGACAATTTGCCTCCAGAAGTTGTAAATGTTCCAACACTGGAAGTTTTAAAGAAGTTGTTAGATAACAATTTGTCTGAAATGGTGTAGGGTTTCCTGCCTAAGCAGGGGATTGGACTATAAGACCTCCAAGGTCCCTTCCAACTCTGTTATTCTATATTCTATATAAATCCTTTAGTTATTTCAAGAGCATGAAAATGAGAGCATTATTTGTTGCTCAAAAGGTATCTTTCAACATGGCAAATCTAAAAAGCAATCATTTTCTTTCCATCTAACTCAATCACCAACCTTTACCCCAACCCTCATCTCACTCATGTAAAGCATCCATTTTAAATTAAAAATAATTATCTCACATGGCTCTCCAGCATGGCAAGTGCAAAATCCCATCTGAATTATAATGAACACCATTGATTTAGTTAAACTACAACTGAAAGACTGATTGTTGTGATTCAGGCATAAATGGTAGGAAAAGAAGCAAGACGGAAGATAAAACAATATATTAAATTCAACAAGCATATAATGAAAGCCAGAATGGCCAGCTTTATCACCTTAACTTGATCCTTGACAGATCACAAGAGAGTTACACTGCAAAGAGTTTTTCAGTTACCACTGCCATTCTTGGATGTTTTTTAACATTCAAGGAATACTAGTAGCCGGGGGGGCGGAGCCAACTCCAGCGATACAGAGGTGAAATCCAGGCGCTTTGGAGGAAACCTCTGGATCGAGGCGTCTTCGGGGGTCTCTGGACCCGAAACTTTCCTGGAGGAAAAGTGGTGAAACGGGGCACAGATTGAGGAGTCCGGGGGAGACGCAACTCCCCTGGAACCTCAGTTAAAAGCCCCGG
>JANHFT010007349.1:123745-139820 GCA_032467955.1 Pseudoxenodon macrops
GAGAACTGGTTGTTAAAAAACACCAGGAACCACAAAGCCCTTTTGACATCTCTCCCTCCCTCTCTCCCTTCCTCCACCCTCTCTCTCCCCCTCTCTCTCTATGTCTCTCTCTCTCTCTCTGCTCCTCTCTCTGTAACTCTCTGTCCTGGCCGCTTCTCCATCCCCTGCCGTCGTCCTTACCTTCTCAGGCCAGGCGAGGAGTGACTGGGAGGCGATGAGTGGGGCCAGCCACTGGTGGAATCCCCCAACAAGGAGCCACAGCAGAGGGCCCTAAGAGCCACATAGGGCTCTGGAGCCGCAGGTTGCTGACACCTGATCTAGACATTTTGCCTCGGCTAAAAATGACCAAACATACAAAACTGCCTTATGTTCAATCAAGCCACTGATCTAAAAAAAAAAAAACCCTTCAGCCCATGCTTGTCTACTTCTTCTGGCAGGAGACAGCCAAAATTTCAAGCAGAATGCTCTTTCCTCTGAGCCCAAACCAACAGCACATGTTCAAAACTTCTAAAGAACAACCACCCAACATTTTTCTTTCTGAGTGTATCGGACAGCTGCTATTTCCCAGTCCTGCTTGAAATAGCTCAGTGCATCTTCTCCAGGTCTTACCTGGTGCCACTGGGTGCTCTTGGGGGGGATGCAACAATCAGCTGGGACTTCAGCACCGGAGGCGGAGGAGGCTGTTCACTGAAACTCAAAGACCGGCTTCGAACCTGCAAGCAAAACCCATTTGATTCATTTAGGTTTTATTATTCTGCCTGAAATGATTATCGGTGGATGTCTTACAAGGCTTTGAATGGTTTTTCTACTCAGGTGAAAATTGTAAACTTTCTAAAAGTATGTCTTATTTAGATACTTCTACGGCATTTTCTTCTTTAAAAATATCAAAATAAAGATATCGATTTGCACAATTTCCTGCCGGATTACAGAAACTCTTATCTAGTTCATTCCTTTTTTTCCAAGGTGATACCTCCGGGAAGAACACAAGCTGCTATTATTTTTGAGGTGTGCTGCTTCTCCATGCAGATATTCCCTTTAATTCTCATTTTCTCTTCCACTGGCCACAATCCCCCTAAAAGGCCTTCTTTCGATAAAGCCAACCAGAAATGTGAATTTTTCACAGCTATATAAGGAAGGAAGGAATCAGTTTGGAGAGTGAAAAAAGGAGATTTCCTTTTACGTTTATTTTCATATGAAATGTGTCTTTACCATGCAGAGGCTAGGATATAGAGGTAGGTATGTAGAGAAAAAATAAGAAGTGGTCTTTTATTCTCCCATTTGCCTTTCCCAATTCAGCACCCTTTAGAATTGTAGGATTTAGAGAATTTGAAAACTGAAGTTCTGGGCAGCACTTTTCAAATTGAACGAGGCTGCTATAATTTGACAACAATTTGATTAGATCTCCTTTTTCGCCTTCCTAATATTTGCAACTAAACCCCCTGATCGCATTGTTTCACAATCATACTTTTAACTGACAAGATTCTCCCTGTCTAATTGACTTCTAGAATTCTCTCACTGTTCAACTCAAACCAAAGTTCAAAGTTTTGGAAACTAAAACCCTGTCTGGCAACTTGGATTGGACATTTTGTTTACAAATGCCTTATTTTAGGAGAGATGGGACTTTTCCCCCCCATGCTGACAGGCAGTTGAACTTTTCTGTTCGCTCATACAGAAAAATGAAAATCTATTTTTAATTTGTGGTAGCAAATTTCGTAAGATAATCAGGCATAAAGGGATGTTTAAAAAACCACAGCTTTCTCAGAACATACCACCCACCAAGTACATGTATAATTTCTGAAACAATCTTCTGAACTAATCCAGATCCTCTCCTTAAGTATAACCAGAAAACTTTCTAGATTCTAGAATCATTTGACACGAGATGGGCAGCAAATACATTTAATAATATGTAAATAGTTTAGTTTATCGTCATTGCACCTGGTACAACCAAATTAAATGCCATTTTCCGTGTACAAATAGGCAAGTAAATAAAACTTGTGTCCCATTGGGTTGTCATTTTAAACATGTTTCCTTACCGAAACATGATGATGAAGAGCAGTCAAAAAAGCAACGGGAGCAGTAATGTCACCTGACTTACTCTTGAATTCCCCATTGAGATTCCTTGTGGGAATCTGGTAGGAAGAATTGGAAATCTTCTTTCTTTCCTTGCCCTCCTCTGGTCTCTTTTTCTATCAGGCAGGTTTGTGACTGCTGCTGGGTGGGGGAGGGAGCAGGGGATTGCAAGACTGGCTGGGAAACTGTTACAGAATGTTAAAAATGGATGAAGATTATGGAGCCTAGCAGCCAGTACTACTGACGCAGCCATAACTATCTCAAATTTCACTCTATCAGGAGTTACAGGTCCCAGATTTTGAATGCATGCTTTTGTGTTAGTCCATTTGAGGCTCCTTGGTTCAAATATTATTGCCCTGCGATGTACCACTTTACTTTACCCAGTTACAGGCTACGATGAGAGTTTTAGTAATATAAAGATGTGAGACTCACCGGTGAGAGAGTGGGGATGGTTGAGGTTGCAGCAGCCCAGCTAATGCTGGTGAATATGTGCGGGGATACAGGAATCTGAATAGATGGCAGAGCCTAAGTAGAAAAAAAATCTGTCTTAAGAAACGAAGAGCATTTTCATGTTCACTTTCTGTGAATTTTTCACGCTTGGAAACATATTGCTGGGAAAAGGACATTGGAAGTATTTTAGGCAGCTCCCTACTCAGTGCAGGAATCCTCATATTTAACAGAATAACAGAATTGGAAGGGGCTTTGGAGGTCTTCTAGTCCAACCCTCGGCTCAGGCAGGAAACCCTACACTACTTCAGACAAATGGTTATCCAATCTCTTCTTAAACACTTCCAGTGTTGGAGCATTCGCAACTTCTGGAGGCAAGTTGTTCCACTGATTAATTGTTCTAACTGTCACGAAATTTCTCCTTAGTTCTATGTTGTTTCTCTCCTTTATTAGTTTCTATCCTTTGCTTCTTATCCTACATACAGGTGCTTTGGGTTTATTTTTATTTACTTATTATTTTCATTTACGCTATTTAAAAATTATTTAAAAATATAAATTTACTTATTTTTGGATTTAGTTAAAAACCTCCAAAGATGGTGCAATCATGACCCCCAGGATTCATGCTGTTCCACTGCTTAATAGCTCTAGGACAGCCCTTATTTCAAATCTCTCTCTCTGTAGCGCTTCCACTGGTTCTTGCCCTGCCCTCAGGCACTTTGGAAAATATATCCATACCCTCTTCCCCATGATAGGACTTCAAGTATGAAAAAACTGCCTTCATGCTTCCCCTTAGCCTCCTTTTCTTTAGGCTAACCATACCCAATTCCTTTACTGTTCTCTACAGGATGGAACTATGCATTCTTAACACTGGGACGCAGGTGGGCACTAATTTACCTGGTATGCATGGTCAGCCTGGATGTGCCAGAAAGAACTGGGGGCCGACTGGCTGAGGGCACTAGTAGGCAGATGAGGCTCCAAGGGGGTTGCCTGATCCAGAATGAGAGCCTCTGGCTGAGAGGCAGCCTGTTGGATGACAATAGGAGAGGAACCTGCAATGGGATTGGGAGCAACTACTAAAGGTTCCGGAAGTGCCTCCTCCTTCACTTGCATCTCCGTGTAGTAGAAATCCTCTTCTCGTTTTCTCTGGTCAGAGTTGGCACCATCTCTGCAGGCATTGATGAAAGAAGGAGATATGGAATAAGTAAGGTAACTCCCAAGTAATTTTCCAGTGTTTTGTTACAAAAGCTGAAACAATCTAGGGCAGGGGTGTTAAACTTGTGGCCCGCAGGCCGGATGCGTCACGCACTTGCCACGCCCACCAAAGTCACGATACATCACGTGACAACAACGTGACGTTGCGAGTTTGACACCCCTGATCTAGGGGTTTTGTCCCTGAATCTAAAAGTAGAGAAACATCTTATCTGGTGAATTTTCATACCCACAACCCCAAAGCAGACAAGTTAATACCATCTCTAGGATCTCTCTCATCAGCTCTGCCAATCCTTTGTCCACTGAGATGGAGACACATTTTCTGGCAAATTCTGAAATTCTTCTACATTTGTCAGCAGAACCAAGAACTGTTTCATGGAATCCCAGTAAATCATTTCTTTAAGGGTAACGTCCTGCTCATAGACTAGCAAAAGGTAGAATGCAGAACTAAGTCCTTTTGCTGCAACAGATGCAACAAGATGGGAATACGTTTTTAGGTACACTTGATCTCTTTTTGGTGCAAAGACTTTTGGAACAGAACAATTATCTGGGGAATGCAGACCTTCCCCCTGTGGACTGCAAACCTCTATTCTAACTCCGTTAATACATTTATCATCTGAGCTTCTCTGGTATTATGCACTATTCAAATAATTCATCTGCTAAAAGAACAAGTCAACAAAGGGAAAAGTTAACTGAGGAAGCAAAACGCAACAGAACTAAAGATCACTGAAAGCAAAAGAAGATATTTAAAAAGATTTTTAAAAAGTATAACCAATTCTCCCCGCAAGAGGGCCCCACAAACACACAGCAAATATCAAACAGTCAGTTCAGTCATTTCTAGCCAGATAACCAGGACTGCATTCAAGCCAGAGAAAATAGTTGGCAATGCTCAAATCCAGACTAAATTATATTCTCTAACTCACACAAAAAAAACAACCCAGGCCAACTTGAAATAAATGACTGCCTACCAGAACAAGAGCTCTCTTCCAGGAATTCCCAATAAATATAACCCCATTACATCACAGAAGATGATTCAAAAAAATGATGAACACGATCAAGTATCTCAAGGGCAGATAATATGTTTGCAAACAACCCACATGGCATCTCCCTACGTCCAACCCACCTACCCCTTTTCTTTCTTAAAATTTTCAATTTTAACTAAACTGAGTTAAGTTCAGTGTTAATTTCATTTTAGCTTTAATTACCGGTAGCTTTTTTCACTTCAGTTTTTAAGTCAATTGAAAAGTTGGCATTTCCAAATCTCACGGACGATCATGAGGAGTGGATGAATGCATCATATTTTGTTTAGAATTGTGTCCAACAGCCCCACACAAAAAGAAAGAACGAAGCATTCTGACACCTATTCTGGGGAACTACAGGAGATCCCATGAGGCTCCTGCAACCATCAGCCCTGAGGTAAATGAGTGCTTTGTGACTAACTGCACACACCACAGCAAACATTTTGTAAACATCGCTACCTCCTTTCAACAGTCCAAATGGGCCCAACCTCAAATCAGTTCCCTGATCTGGGCCTTTCGAAATAAAGTGGACTTTATATCCGGAGCCTGAACTTGACTCATCGTATCATCTTTTCAGCCTCATAAAGGAAAAGTGCATTATAACGGGATGACTGGCAAACACCAATAAACTCATTTTATTCACTATTGGAATAAAAATGGGGACCCCAGCCACCTCCTTTTACATGGTCAGCAGGGACAAGGATCATTGTCTGCAGTACACCAAAATCCACCTTAAGTCCCTCCTTAGGCTCCGATTTCACCCTCCAGCAACCGTTCACGAGGATCGTCTTGGAAGAAGCCCACCAAAAGTCCAGATTTGGCATCAAATTATCCCCACTCCAGTTACTGTTTTGAAATACTTCATGATTATATCTGCTGGTGATCCTTTCCAATATAACTGTGCAAATGTGACTTAACTGCAATTTAAGGCCTTACCCCAGATGCTGGGTCTTCACATGCCTCTTAATTCCAACAATGGAGCGAAGGACTTTGCCACAGCTGGGCCACAAGCATTTGTACATCACTTTCACTGAATTCTAGAAGAAAAACAACTCTAAGTCAATTCATGGCCATATATATATACGTTGTGCAAAACCTAACCTCTCAGAATTCTTAACTACTGGTGACAGCACCGCTTTATTCAGGGGGGCCAAATTCACGGCATCATGTTGTCGTCACGTGACATATCGCAACTTTTTTTCTCCCTTTGCTAAACCAGCGATGGGCGTGGCCAGCGTATGACACATCCGGCCCATGGGCCGCGAATTTGACACCCCTGACTTTATTCTTCTCTTGATTCTATTGAAGTTAACCTCCAAAAGATGGCTCAGTTTTATATCAACTTTCTAAAAAATAAAAAACAAAAACAAAGTGACATGCAAAATAAGTCCTAGTCACATCCAAATTAATACATTTCCACTGTTAGCCAATCAGAGTTAAAACAGTTGCCAATAAAAATGAGAATTAGGATAGTATCCTGGTTAAGGTGTTAAACTAAGACTTGGAAGTCCCAGGTTCAGGTCCATCTCAGGCATGGAAGTTACTTGTCTCTCATACCCACCTACTCATAGGATGTTGCTTAGGTGAAATATTGGAAGGGAAAGGGCTATACACAATATAAGATCTTGAGGGAAAGCCAGAATACAAAGTCTTAACAAATAATTAAACAGGAATTAATGGAGTGGATAGAAACAGTAATAATGTAGCTCTGATAGTAAAAATACAAATTCTGGAACAGCAGGCTTTCTTGATTGGATAGGGGGAAATCTATATTCAGACCTGCACCTTCTATGGAACAATCTGTTCCCCGTCTTATGGTCATATTAAGTACCTTCCTTTTCCTTGGAGCAGGCTCTTCAAAGAGAAAGGGATCTGAGTCCGTTTCAAAGCCATCATCAGCCCGAGGAGAACTGAAGGCCTCGTTTGAGTATTTGGGGCTGGCTTCTGAGTGTGGGGGAGAAGGGGTAGAGATGCCACTCCAGTGCCCGCTTGTGGTACTGCTCCCGCCATCTGACATGTCACCACTTTCTTTCCAGGCATCACAGGTTGCTTGGGATGCTGAAGACAGGATGAGAGGATAAGACAGGTGAATCACAGTTTTATTGAGCTCTTGAGCAGTTAAGTTGATTCTCTATTCAGTTTAGCACTTTCATCACTTTTACATCGAGCAAAGGTGGGGAACCATGACCCTTTATGACATGAGCCAAGGGCCATGGTTCCCCATCCCTGACATAGACACAGATGGAGGAAGGTGGCACTAAATAGAAGAGGTGGACTAGTTTAGATTAAATTATTCTTTCAATGGCTACAGAATGATCTCTGCAACAGTTCAAAAGCCAGACAAAAAACAAGAAACCCTAAATTTAAATCCCACTTGACCATGGCGTTCTTTAGACCAATCACAGCCTCTCATGTAACTAGTGTGGTTTATTAAAAGTTGGTATGAACATAAACTGGAAGAAAATTGTACCTGCTATGTTAAATTTTTTAGTAGTAGGCAGGAAATCAACATGATTAATAATAATTCCTTGCCTCCCAAGAGCTTGCCAACCGAAGCACAGTGCAGTAAGAAAATCTGTGTTTTCATTCAGCAGTCTGCTTTTTACTGTTAGCATTTGAGGTCTTAAAACAAACACAAAAACATTAATATTGCAATTTTTGCTACTAAGAACAAGGAATGTGAGAAACTGGGGGGGAAAAGTCACTTAAACTTGCTTTCCTGCAATTTACTAACTGGGAATAGGGGAGAAAAAAGAACTTAACAGACAAATAATAGCTTTGTCTTAGTGCTTTGTTTATAGTGGCCCTATTCTATAATATAGAATGTGAATGGGATTTTGTACAAAAGATACATATTTCTAAATAATCTTTCCTTTTGAATGTTAATAAAAACTTCATTAAAAAAGCATTTTGACAGTGAAACTGATTACCAAGAGAGATGATAATGTCCCCTTCTTTAGAGGCAATCATCCAGAAACTGGACAATTGTCTGCCAAGGATGCTATAAATTAGATTTTTGCATTGAGAAGTGGGTTGGACCTAGTTGCTAAAATGGCCCCTTCCAGATGGGTTTAAACAACTTGCTAGACTAGGCTAAAGCAGGGCTGCTTAAGTGTTAAAACCTGGCCATTAATTTAAATGTGTGAAACTAGAACATTACATTTTGCCACAATACTTTTTATTTCTTTGAGTGTGACATATTATATGATCCTTAGATTCTATAAAAAAAATGGGTCATGTTCCCCTTTACATCAAATGTAATGGTGCCTTTTCTGGTGTTCTTTTTATAAAATCATTCTATGTATAGATGCTGAATATTTGTTGTTACAACTCTTTTTCTGAGGCATTCTATGAACTGATTAAATTTACTGATCACATTTTCACAATACAGCCCAGGAAAACAAGCCAGAAAGGAATACATTCATACCAGAAGTAACATTGTTTTAAGTGTGAATCATACAGAGATAATGAACCAAGAACTGGAAACTTTAAACTGTAGGGCAGAGGAAAGAAATCATATAGTAGAATTGCTTTTTTTAGTTCAAAGACTGATGAGTCCTATCTATAACATCAAGACAAATAAGATTCCATCCGAGAAGCAAAAGCAGACATCTGGCTCCAAAAACCTAACTTGGTTCTTGTACGTGTGAAAGTATAACACCAAAGCACATTTAAGAATCCAAAAACAGCCTGGCACAAATTTTGATTAGTGCAACCTGAATGGAACACCTGTATTGAACTTATCTCTTTATCCAAAAATGCAATACAATTGTGCTTAAGAGGTAGGTAAAAAAAAAAAAAAAGATGTCTGTATGGGCATGGCCCAACAGTTTCCATGGCCACAGAACAAAAGTGGATTGCCACATCCAGGATGTTGTGTGGATTTTCCAATCTAGCCTACATCCCTGGTGTTCCCTGACAGCCTCCCTTTAAAGTACTAATCAGGCCCAACCCTGCTTAGCTTCCAACTGAGAGTAAGTTTACAAAACTCTACCTACCACCTACTGAGACTATAAATATTTTCTGAGGTAAAGTTCCGCTGAGTTCAATCAAGATGAATTCATATTTTCATATATAATATTTGTCTATGAAATTGGAATCGGGAAGGGAATGACAGGGAAAGCCACAGGATATTTCCCTTCTTCTTCTCCATTTCAGAAGCCTTTTCACACCTTCACTGCCAGTCCAGCATCCAGACATACAACAGGCCTGGCTGCCCTAATTGACTGTGAAGCACCTGCATTTCCCACGCTGGAAGGCTCCTATTTTTAAATAGACAAACAGAGGGTCCAAAGAGGCTTATGGGAAGTGCCTCCATATAAAGACACTGGCTCTTCTTGGTGCCTATTACTCCCGTAATAGGTCTGAGCATCCAACTGGAAACGGCAGCCAGGGGTTGGATTACACAACCCCCTCCCTGCACTGGGGACTGCAGACACCATTCCTAATCCAGCCAGCTGTTTTTCTAGCCGTTCTCCAATGGCTGGGAGTGCTGGAGGGATGATAGGTAAGGTTTTTACTGCTGGTCACAAACAGCCAGTCTCAAGGGATTCTACTTACAGGCTTCTCACAGGCAATTTTGCAAGAAAAGTTCTCCACGTTCTTCTTCCTACTTTGTAATTATAGCTTGAGTAAATATGAGATGGCAAAAACACTGCATTTGGATCAAACTTAGTAGGCAAAAAGATATTTAAAGAGATTTGGTGGTCTGAAAGAGGGGTGGGGCAGTACCCTTTACCCACCTACCAGTCTATCCTCACAATCCCATTCCTACATTTGGGGACCCCTGCCAAGAAAGGTGGTAGCATTCCAAAAGCTAAGTATTTAAACTTATTAGTATTTTGGTAGAGAACCATCAGGAAGTATTAGGACTGCAGGCTAGGCTGGGAATTCAAACAAATCAAACTAGGAGAAGGCACATTCGGCAACTCACAATTCAAATCAGCCACGGAACTGGTTCAGCTCCCTGAATACCACCACAATCTATCTATCAGTCAATCAGTATTGATTTCTTCCCTCTGACATATAACATGCTGAGTTTACAGCCACCACTCCTGGATTCTAGCCCCCATAAATTCAGAAATTGATATTTTAAAAAAGAGAAAGAGGGACAAACGTTTAAAGAATGGGGGGAGGAGGGGAGAGAAGATTCAAGAATGTTTATACACATCCAAGAGAGTCTATGAACTGGCCTCTACCTATGGGCGTTCTTCTGGTGATTTGTGAAGCTACCCAACTACGGTAGGTGCAAACAGCAGCCTACTTATGGGAACTAACACCTTCCTCATTTCATAGTGGCATATCAATATTCTGGTATATTTTCTCTACATTTCCCACAAGTGTTTTGCTGGTTTTCATATGTCATAGCATGATTAAATCCTTATCTTCAGGCTTTGAAACATAAGCCAAGAGGTAAAGGATATGGCAAGTGGAAGAAGCCACTCAAGAAAATAAAAGAATCACAGAGTTGAAAGAGACCACAAGGACCATCTTTTCAAACTGAGCAACTTTAAGGCATGTGGGTGGGCTTCAATTCCCAGAATTCCCCAGCCAGAAGGTCTGAAGAACCCTAACCCTCAATGTGCACAAAGATCAATTAAACTGGGGGGCAGCTATCCAAATTCTCTAGAGATGGAGAAACGACTACTTCTTCCTTTGAGCTACTTTCCTGGTGTATTAATTTTACCATCAACTGTTTCCTTATATTTAACTGAAATCTAGATCGCTACAACTAATATACATTATTTGTGGGCCATGGAGAAGCATTCATGGCCATCTTTCTTTTAAGTATCCAAACTTGGATACTTCCCTAAGTCTTCTTTTCTTCAGACTGAACATCCCAGGTTTGTTCAATCTGTTCTCACAGAACATGTCGTCAAATCAGCCTTTTCCTGTGCTGGAAGCAAGAGAAAGATAATAGAAATAATGCTAAAAATCCCTCTCTCGTTTTCTTAGGAGCCAAGGAAGAAGAGCATTTCAATGTGTTTTGCAGCAGAAACCGGTGAGCATCACAGAGGTGTCAGAAGCCAGTTCTAGCACAGAAGATATTCTCCCTATGTGCTAGAACTCACTAACTGGGGACAATCTCTGGGGAAACTTGCTCATGCATACTTCATCAAAAGGAACAAGAGCTGCAGAAGTGTCCCATACGCCATCTTTCCTTATCCCCATTCTGCAACTCTTACACAGTTCACCAGACAATATTAACAGACTCACTTTATGTCCAGGATATGTTGGAGTAGATCTTCAAGAGTTCGGAAACGTGTGGAATGCTAAGTACATAAGAGAGCCAGAATTGGCAGGCAAAAGGGTTTAGTAAAATCATGGCAAAGAGAGAAGAGCTGGGAAGGAAACTCTGGTAGAACCCAGAAGGTATCAAAAGGGGACTTGGTTTACTATGAAGGACACTTCATTCTTACACTTCACAGCAGAGATGGGTTCCTACCGGTTCTATCCGGTTCTATAGAGCCGGTAGTAACTCCGTTATGACGTCACGGAGCCGGTTCTGTCAGTGTCTCCGTGGGTGCCGCCATCTTGGATTTTGCTTCTGCACACGCGCAGAAGCTAATTTTTGCTTCTGCGCATGCGTGTGCTAGTGTTTGACTGCCACGTGCATGCGCGCTCAAGGCGCAACCCTGAGCGAACTGGCAGTAAGAAGATTCAAAACCCACCTCTGCTTCACAGATAGAATAAATCTCTGGATCCGAACTGCCTACTTTTGAGAAAAGCTTGTCCAGGACATAAGAAAAGAGATATGTGACACGTTTAACAGGAAGAAAGTTAGAAAGAATTGGTTGCTTTAGAAACACAGATTTGAGGCAGGTAGCCAGGAAAACCAAAAGACCAAAGAAGTAGAGCAGAAAAGTTGGATCTCCCTGAAAGCTGAATTGAACAGTCTGTGTGTTGGCCAAGGCACTAAATGCTATTCTGCTCCCTTTATTTATGCCATTTTCTCTTTTACACAACTTCCAAAATTGAGTTACAAAGTGGCTGAACAATTAAAAGTCAACAAGTATCAATAACGCTTACCCCCAAAAAAGGCTTTTCAACAGAATTTAAAAATTCCCAATTGAAATACAGAAGTTTTCTTAACTTCTTAAAAATAATAATAAAGGGACTCTATTCCATACCATCAGCATCACAGACAGAATTCTCCCCTGCAATCATTGTTACAGGGTGGAAATTTCATATCCCAAATCTACAATTAATGGAAATTTTCTTAATCAGACTCATTTGCATCATTTTTTTAATCAGACAGTTTTCAGATATAAGCTGAAAACTGTCCTTGGCACATTAGCCTAATTTTCCAGTTCCAGATTGCCCACATTGTTGCCTCAAAAAAAAGAAAAGAAAAAAAAAGAAATGCTAAGATATTTTTGTGGATAGTCTAAATTCTCAGGTATGTGTATTCAGGAAAAAAACAGGTATTGAAATGTCTGTGTTCCAAATAATCACTCCCAGCTTGGCATTCTCCAAATGTGCTGGGACTGTCATATCCAGAATCAGCAGCCAGCCTGGCAGAAACCTGGAATTTGTGTTCCAGCAACAGGAGAACATCCATTTGGGCTGATACAGCTAAGCCATTGTGGCCTCAGTGCTTGCATTGCATGAGCTATGCACTAAACCAGTTTTGTTTTGGCAAACTTACTTGGGATGCTGGCATCATTGTTAGGGGGACTCTGCACCACAGGGCTACAGGATAAGCTGGTTAACACCATTGCCGCCATCATCTCATCCATCTCCACTGCAGCATCTGATTTCCTGCAATGAGAGAAGGGAAGGGGAAGGATAAGATGGTTCCTCCAAAAACGAATCAACTATCCTAGCAAAGACATTGCTCACCAGAAAATTCCCTCTCAAGTGCTTCGTGTCTCATGCAATTTGTTTTCTTGCAAGACTTTCTTCCTCGGGCACAAATTCATTGTTAAAAAGCAACCAGTAAAGCACTTTGATCAAAGTCTCAACTTTTAACAAGCCATTAATAGCCACAAATTCAAGTGAATCCAGGTCTTTCCTTCTGGATCTGTACAAGATTTGGATACAGGAAAGCCCTCTTGTCTCTTCCATCTCCAGGATGAAGATTTCTAAAGGGAGCTTTTAACATGAACAACCCCACCACTTCCCTTGCTGATCATAAAAGCTGACCACTTGAAGTTAGTAGGAAAAGCTTCCACTGTCAATTTTAAAAACAAGCAGACCAGAAAAGTATTAGGGATTTCTTATTTATAAGGAGCCTGTTATAATTTTAGAGGGGCTGGGCCTCAATGGAGGTGTGCAGGTAGAAGAGATCTAACTCTACCCACTGGAGTGAAAAATAAATTGCAGTGGTCGCCTAAAACACCAGAAAGCCGAAACATATCGAAGCAGCCTTTCAACTTCAGTACTGGATACGTTAATGGGCAGCGTTTACCAGGGAAGTAACATTTTCGCTTCTCTTACCACTTTTCTTAACACGTAAATGTAATATGATTGTTTCAATTGGACAGTAGCAAGTTAAGCTTTTAGATCAATTCTGTTGGCATTATTGTCTCATTTTTTTTCTTAATTCATTTTGAAGCATTTAGGATTTATTTGTTTACTTACTTCATTACAGTTTTTATAGGCTGCCCCAGCCACTAGAGATACTAGGCAGCAACTGAAGTTCTAAAATACAATCATTACAAGCGTAATAATAACAATGGTACCACTTATAATGGCTGCTCAGACATAACTAAGGGCCAAAAGCCCTGAACAAAACATAATGCAACTTAAACTTGCTTTTATAAAGCAAAGAGGAATGAAGCTCTCTATCCTGCCAGGGGTAGCTTGTTCCATAAAGAGGGGCCAGTATCAAGAAGATCTATCATATAGTCTATACCTTAGGTACCCTGCATGGAAGAAGGACTCAATTTATATGACCCTAACCAAGAGGCAATTTCTATGTTGGCAAGATGCTGCTGGTTATAGCAACAGCACTTAGACTTATATACCACTTTACAGTGCTTTACAGCCCTCTCTAAGAGTCAGCATATTGCCCTCAACAATCTGGGTCCTCATTTTACCCACCTTGGAAGGATGGAAGGCTGAGTCAAACTTGAGCCTGGTGAGATTTGAACTGTCAAATTGCAGGCAGCCGGCAGTCAGCAGAAGGAGCCTGCAGTACTGCACTCTAACCACTGCGCCACCGCAGCTGATAAAGAGACTATTGCAATAGAAAGTGTGTGTGACAGTCTTCCTATTTTAGATACATCTGTGTTTCTTAACCTCAACAGCTTGGAAAATGGGTGGACTTTAACTCCCAGAAATCACTGGGGAATTCTGGGAGTTGAAGTCCACCCATCTTTTAAGTTGCTGAGGTTGAGAAACACTGTGATAGACTGAAGGCCCTGAGCAAAGACAGAGGAATAGATAAACCACCGGAGAAGGCTTACTACTTGCTTTGTAATTTGTTCTTAGCATGTTAGAACGGTAAATGCCTTGGCACAAAGAAAGCAAGGGTTTTGGTTTTTTTGCTTGAAAGAGTAAATTAAGAACCCATCCAGGTGTGTTCCTCTTTCAGAGCTTTGAAAACCTGTACAAGGATTGTTTGCTCAGCAGTTTAAGAAAGTTTACTTGCTCCAGGGCTGGGCAGAACAGTATCAGCTCCATGTGGCTCGGCCTGTGAGAAATTGCTTCACGACATGCTCTAACAGATTTAGGATGAGAACATGACAAAATGGTGCAGTTTGAGAAAGCTTCCCCCACCCCTTAATATCAAGATTGTATTATTTTATAGGCATGTGGCTGCTCGAGATTTAGACTAAGCTTTTCCCTGGTCTGGAAAATCAACAATGGGGATGCTGTATGGATAGGCCTCAATTGACCACCATTCATTTAGTGATCATTAGTAACACTGCGATGGCGCAGTGGTTAGAATGCAGTACTGCAGGCTACTTCTGCTGACTGCCAGCTGACTGCAATTTGGCCCTTCAAATCTCACCAGGCTCAGGGTTGACTCAGCCTTCCGAGGTGGGTTAGAGAGGGCTGTAAAAGCACTGTGAAGCAGCATATAAGTCTAAGTGCTATTGCTATTTGAAGTTACAATGGCACCGAACAAAGTGACTTATGATTGGTCCTTGAACTTATGACTGCCACACGTTCCTCAGCCCAGATTTCCAAAAAAGAAATAAAAGGGGTGAAGGTAGAAGGCCAATCAATGATGGGACAGGGAGCCATGGCAGAGGGCCCAAAAAGCCGCATGTGGCTCCAGAGCCGCAGGTTGCCGACCCCCGCTTTAGAGTCTCTCCTTGTGTCCCCTGGAGTCTCTGTTGTTGTTATTGAACACTGATCTCACTGTTTGGAGAGATAAAAGTTAATTATTTGGAAAAAAACACTAAACATCCATGAAACCCACAATATCATCATCATCATCATCATCATCTTTTAATGACCCCATAATCCCTGGGCAACTGAATGGAGCTGAGTGTTTACTGGCCAGATGCCCTTCCTGTTGCCAGTCCGGAGTTATATTCAGCAGATATATTCTCATTGTGCCCAGAGAGAGAAATATCTGCCTCTACATAGGATCGAACTCACAGCCTCCTGATTGTGAGGTGAGAACCCCACTTCTAGGCCACCGCACCACTCAAGCCCACAATATCATAATCTATCAAAGTAATTTTAGCCAGATTTAGGTGGGCTACACAGCACCAAGTTTGGAAAACACATTTACTCAGTTAACAATGGTTTACAGTACCGAATTCAATCAATTGCCTGGCTTTGCCATATACACAGTCATGTAAACTGATTAATTCCGTGGTTGCTAAGAGTCAACACCAATTTGATGGTACATAATGTTGGGTGACCCCAACTATGTAGTCTCAGGGCTGGCTTTATGTACCCTTGAGCTGAGTTACATTCCTTTGGATTACGAAAAGAAAGAAAAGAAAAACAGAATTAAGTTTCTCGGGAGGAGTTTGGATGGGGGCTTGGCATGATTCAGAATCTCAAAATATAAATTGCCCTCATTCAGCCTGCTAAAGTTAGCTGCCGAGTATAATTTACTCATACGGTAAACCAAAGTACTAAATTAACCCGTTGGGTCAGCTAAGCTATTAACAAAATAAAACAACATCTATTCAAACTGACATGTCATGTTAATGCTTCTATTAGGTCTGTTTTTGAACTGGTTCATCATCGTTATGAAGATAGGCGGTAAATTAACATGCATGAGCCAGCTCTGTAGAATGCAAGGTTCCATGAAAACCATAATATGGCAAACATGTCCCAAAGGTGCTTTTTTTTTTCAAGAGGCAACTGGACTTTCTGGTTTTTCTTTGAAGACATTTTGCTTCTCATCCAAGAAGCTTCTT
>JANHFT010007349.1:162056-178606 GCA_032467955.1 Pseudoxenodon macrops
ATATTGTGTAACGGCAGATAGGAGGCCTTCCATTGACCAGTGCGAATTATGAAAAATACTGAGGTTTTCACAGCTAGCAGAGCTCCAAGATGATTAATTGTTAGGCAGGAAATCTCCCGAATATGATCTTTTGGTTCTAGAATTCATCCAAACTAAGATTCAATCCAGAGGTGGGTTACTACCGGTTCTATCCGGTTCTATAGAATCGGTAGTAAGTTGCCGATGACATAAAGGACTCAGTCCTGTCGGTGTCTCCGTGGGTGCCGCCATCTTGGATTTTGCTTCTGCGCATGCGCAGAAGTTAGTTTTTGATTGCTGCGTACATGTGCATACGCAGCGTACATGTGCATATGCAGCGCAACCCTGAGCGGACCGGCAGCAAAAATATCCGGAACCCACCCCTGATTCAATCTCGTAAAAAGTCCTCCTAAAATGTGCTCATTCAAATGATCTAAATCTTTCCTTAAAACAAAGGCACAGGGATTCAGGTCTGGGGAACCAGAAAGCTGGCACGCAAAGAGCTATTTATTTAATTGCTTACCGGAGCATTTTAACTGCACATTAAAACTCCACACCATTAGAACGGCGAGCCCTGAGCTGCAATCTCAATGAGATTTACTTTTGAGCGGAACACATTCAAACCTTGCACAGCATTATGGAAGAGAGGGTGCATGACAAATGGGACCCAAACCGTGGAAGGCACTGCCCAGAAGCTGAAGCCTCGCGTAGCTATGCAAAAAGCTAACAGCTGCACAAGTATATTTATGTTAGGAGTCTGTGAGAAAGAAAAAAACGACAGTGAGGAGAGACAGCTGCAAGAAACCTACAAGAACAAAAAAACAAAAAACATAAGTTGCTTTGCTGCTGGACTGCTCGGGTCTTCTCAACTGTTGTAGTATCTTTAGTGGATTTCCTAAAGATTCTCCACAGAAAGAGCCAAGGGGGTTACTCAAATGGCAAAGACTAAGCAACAGTCCCAAAGTCTTTGCTTTGGGAAGCGCCCTGAAGTTTGACCTGCAAGACTCAACAACCAGCCAGTCACTTTTTCGCCAGACGGGGCAGCCGTATAAAATTGATGGGGTTTTTTGTTTTTTTGTTTAAAGACTTAAAATGTAGAATCTGGGGCTGGACTGCGAGGCGTGGTCTAAATGCAAACGTGACATGGCCGCAAGAAGAGGGGGAGTGGCACTTTTCCTCCCGGGGCAGAGCCCCCCCCCCTCTGCGCCTAGGGTGGGCGTGGCATGGGCAACCCAGGGGCGGGGCAGGCGCAGCGGCTAGAAGGCAGAAGGGGGCGGGGGGGCGGTTTAGGCTGGCTGTGGGGACAGGGCTGAAGCGGGACCCAGCAGCTAGGAAGGAGGGCGGGACGGCGAGGGCCCCGCAGACGGAGGGAGAAGCGGGTGTTGCCTTGCTCTGCACCGGTACCACACACACACACACACACACACAAAAACCCAAAATAACCCAAAACCCTGACAAGACCGAAGGAAAAGCGCCCGCTAAAGGGAGGCGTGGCAAACACGCGTTGATCAAAACACAGGGCAAGATCGCGCAAGGAAGAGCTGCCTCTATGGGGACCAAGTGATCGCGGGAAATTAGGAAGGGGAGCAAACCGACGGCGGGTTTTCATAAAGGAAGGGAGCTTCAGAGAGGAGGAGGAGGAGGAAAAAGCTAGCCAAAGTCGATCTCTCTTTCACTGTCTCCCCTCGCCTGTGGAGGGCTTGTCCAAGGGGGAGGAAATGCGAGGGGACTTCCGTAACCACGTCGGGAGGGGAAGGGGGTGGGGAACCGCACAGCGAAAACCACTAGCCGCGGTGCAAGCGCAGGGACAGGCACCCAACAGTCCAGGTTCTGCAAAAGGACCCAAGAGTAAATCTAAAGGGGCAGGTAAAAGTGTCAAGAGCGCCGAAAGACCGCTATCCCGCGGCATTGCCTGAAGGAAGCTCGCGCGCAACAGCTCACCCTTTTTTCCAGCTAAGGAAGCCAATTCCTAAACCGGGCGGGAGGGAGGAAGAAGAGACCAAGCGAGATCCAACGAAGTTTGGTTCGGGTTTTTTTTGCAGAGGAAGCAAGGTAGAAAGACGAACTGGCCGCAAACCCGCGCGGCGCCGAGAATTTGCACGGCCCGTGGCAGGTTGCGCGCGCACACACCCACTCCGCTTGCACTGGCAAGTCCCCCGCTGCCTGGGCTTTTCGGGCCTCTTTCCAAGCGGCTGCAGCGCCCCTCGATTCCCTCGCGCGCGAGAGAGGGGTGTGTGCGTGTGTGTGTGTATGCGCGCGCGCGCCCTCCCCGCCGCCACCCGCGGCGCTTCTCCGCTTACCTCCAGACGCCGCTTTGCCAGCTCCGCTCCCTCCTTCCTTTCCGAAGCTTGTTTTGAAATTCACCTTCCCCTTCCAGCTCCCTCCTCCCTTTCTCCTCCCCTCCAGTCCCCTCCCCTCCTCTGTCCCCGGCACAAGCTGCCTCACGTACGCGGCTGCAGGCAGCCCCCGGCCTGGAGTCCCGGCTCGGAAGGGAGGTACTCGCTTTGCGGTGACGGCGGCATAGCAGCACGTCGAGGAAACGCGCAAAACCAGAACGCAAACAACGCGAACCGCACCGAGGAGCCGGCCTGGAGTGGGTGGGTGGGTGGGGGAGGGCGAGGGGGAAGCGCCTTGGCAATTCTACACACAACCGCCAACCCGCGTGGCCACAAAATAGCAGGCGCCAGCTGACTGGGCAGACAGCATCTACGGGGGCAAGTGCCACCAGTCGGGCATGGAAACCTCGAGGCGTGTGGCGAACCGCCGCTGTAGACAAAATGCTAGCTCAGGTGAATTTCTGGTTCCTCGCACACTCGAGGGAGGTTTTATTACCACTGTAGCTTCGAGGATCCGGTGATACTGTACTGGGCACACGCTAAAAGGACACTGGCATCGCGCTTTGCTGAACAACACTTTGGGAACTAGGAAGGCCAGAAGTCCCCCTAGGTATGTTAGATGTCAAGCCCCATCATTCCCAGCTGGCAGGATTTACCAAAAATACATTCGTTGGGAAAGACCTGATGGATATTTGACACTAGTTATGTTGCTGCTTCCTGTGTAAACGCCTTGCAAAGTGGCTTACAAAATATAAAATAATTGGTACAATTCATAAATAAAAACTATATTCATTAAAAAGGTGAGATGAAGGGAAAACAAAAGCAAAGAGCGTTTCACAAACTTATTGATACAGGATGAAAAAATACATTTCAACACCTAAAAATTAATATACCCAAGTTCTGAAGAAGGGCGTACAGAATAGAAATTTGACAAAAAAAACATGGACGCAAAGACAAAGTGTGCAGAGGGGGAGCAAAATATGTTGCCGAGACTACCACTACCAGACAAAGGAGACATACAGAAAGCCGTGTCACTTGTCCAATGAATTGATTCAAAAATAACTAGGATATATAGAATTGCTTCATTAAGCAAATAAGGCTGTTGTGGGGTTTTAAAATCCACTTCTTAGCATTGATTTGGAGCCATGTTCACTGCAGAGGAAATCAGTTTTATTCCCCAAAAAAAAGTTTGCCATTTTTCACCACTGAATTTGCCACTACTGCAGTTATCCTTCTTAACACACATATTAACAAGTTGTTTGCCCCAGGGGTTTGCAATCATTTGTTTGAAGAGACACACCTACACTGCAAATAGAAGATGGAGTGTAGCTCAAGACTCAAGGAAGCAATGAAAAAGAAAAGGGGGGAGCTTCCAAGCTAAAACGTGACACCTTTGACACCTTATATTTATCAGTTTAATGTTGGAGAGCTCCTTCCTTGGTCTTCTAAGAAACATTCCATATTCTTAACTGCAGGGCAAAAACAGAACAATTTTTCATTTGCATTTAAAAGTAAGCTTATTTAAATAAATAAAAATAAAAGACTGAACCGGATCAGACAACCATGTTACTTTTTCAAGGGCTGTTTTGTATATCATAGTTGTGTTAATCAATTCAGTTTTATCTAGATAGACTTAAATTTAGGTTCCTTAAAATGGAGATTAAAAAAAAAGTTGGAACACTAGCTTGGATTAACTGGTACTATTATTTGGGGGAAAGTAAGCACCAATACCAAAGACATGTTTTGCAGATACCAGCTTCCAATTAAAGCAGTATTGGAATCTTTCTTGAGATCCAAAAAAGTTGAAGAATTCTCACAATTCTACTGTTTCGGGCAGATATGGCATAGCTCATTGAAGTTAGAGCCAAAGTCTATGCTCCAGAGCTATATATTTTCCTGTGTCATATGGTTTTCTGAAAGTCCAATTCTGTTGATTTCCCCTGCAGAAGAGTGATCAAATCTGAGCTGCCAAAGTGCAGCCATTTTGCCACTTAATTTCAAACAAGGTCTCAAAGCATAAAGGGGCCATATATGGGCTGATCTGAGACATTTTACACTGTTATTAAATAGTTCTCACCATAAAGAAATCTTAGTTTTTCCTAGATTAATGTAGCTGCTTTATGCCAGGACAGACTATTAACTGTCAACTTGGACTGGCAACTTGTATAATTGTTACTGGAGATATCAGGGTTTGAATGTGGGTCTATGTGTAACCTAGGGGCCCTCCCCATCTTTTTTTAAAGCATCAAGCATGTGCCAATTGTAAGTGAAAGTCTTTGACAGCTATATATCCTACCTTAATGTTACAAGATACATTATCCAGCATGATCACCAAGAAGCAAGATATTTCACAAATACAAGAATGAGATCTGGGTATACCTATTCCATTAAATTGAGGAGTGGATGATAAAATCTTGGAAAGCTGCAATGGGCAGATCATAAAGTGAGTAGAGGCTTATCTACAATTTTGGTGGAACAGAAATTCTCCATTTTTCCCAGTTGAAGAGGAAAGAATGGTTTGTCTTCCAAAATATGCCAGGCCTATTTTAGGATTTAGATTAACAGTCTTGTGTTTTTTTCTACCACAAATGGTGCTAGGTTTGGGGGTCATTATGCTGTTGAAATCCAAAGATAAAAACAGACACAGCTTTGACACTTGCAAAAAATGTGGTTTTGGGATTGAATGTGTTCTGTGAGCCACTGTTTGCCTTCGTCTGACTTGAAGTAACCCCTTTCCACCATCCATTTGCTATCTAAAGCAGTCTTTCCCAACCTGGCACCCTCCAGATGTATTGGAATTGCAATTCCTAAAGTTTTTAGAAGCTGAAAGCTCTAGGAATTCCAGTCCAACCTATTTGGAGGATTCAGAAAGGCTGCTATGGGGCTTTCTGTCTATACAGTTGAGGCTGTCAATAAATATAAATTGGTACAAATGCATACAAAGGATACCCCTCCCCCAAATTTTATGGAAGAACTTCTGTAATTGCACATTATGATTCCTTTGAGAGGATGAGCTACAAAGTGTTTTTAAGCCAGTGAAAAGTCTCAAAGACCAAACATCCCTGTTTGCAAAATAAAGGAAATCAAGACATTTTCATTAGCCAATCTTAGTGAAACAAGGGGTTCGTTCACTTTCTACTTAAGTAGAAGCAAAATATATGCAGGCATTAATGTGCAAACATCCAGAAAAGTAATACACAAATGATTAGGTGACTGTAGTTTGCTTCCTCTGAGAAACAGCTAAAACGGCCTTTGCCAACCCTGTGCCTTCTGAATGTTAGGCTACACGATCATTTTCCTCCGCCAGAATGGCCAATACACACCCTGTCTGCAGAGGTTGGTGGTCAAATGCACCTGCAGCTGCGCCCTTAGAAAAGGCGGAGATTCTGCTTTTCTTCACGGGGAAAGAGCTTAATTTAGGCAAACAGGAATAGGAAGGAGGTGGTGGCTGTGGAAAAGCGGTTGAACATATCAGCCAACTATAAAAAATGCGCAAAATATGAAGAAAGTAAACCCGGGAAGCTTAAAACATTAGAAGCCGAGAATGTGTATTTGGGGCAGATCATGGAGATAATCAAAACCACAATTGCCCTTTTTTCTTTACTTAACGCCTAAACAGTTTGGGGAGCTCTCCGTCGTCAGACGAAGCAATGGCCGCTGGCTTCTAAGAGGAATCCAAAAGGACTGGATCATTTCCAGGCAGATGAAGTAACTACTGTAAATTTAATAATGGATCCTGCATATGCAGAAGCAATATATCTGCCAATAGCCGCTTTGGCCGATTAAGCACAAAACCAGCAACAGTAAGTCGCCGCCTTCCAGCCGTTTAAAAACTCCCTCCGATAGCCACCTTTGCACGCGTCGTTCGGAACTATATTGGACCTTTGCTCCGAGCCAGCCCCCATTTCGGCTCTCCTTTCGCAAGATCTGCCCCCTTTTTGCAGCGAACACCCACGATCTTGCCTTAATTTATTTACCAGTCCCGCCAGTGCACGGTGGACTTTGGCAGGGCCTGTCCAGCTCCGTCGCTGCACCCATCACCTCACCTTGCAGACGGCTCCTCCCGGGGCGGGCGGCAGGGGGAGCGGACGGGGAGGCCTGGCCGCTTCTCCCGCGCTCTTCGACTCCACGTGCTCCCGACGCCAGGCTTTGCTTCTCGCCTTCTTCCTCCTTGCCGGCCGGGTTAGAACAGCTCGGAAAGATCTGTTGTAAACAAGCTGCCCTCATGGTCCAACCCCTCGGCGCGCATTGGCTGCGCGGCTCTATTTAAATACACGCCCCCAGCCGGAGCCCTGCAAAAAATAAACACCGAAGCCAAGCCGCTTCAGCTCTCCTGCTAGCGCCTCGCCGTCCTCCCCCGCTCTCACCCACTCCTTTCCGTCCAGCTCTGCTTTTTAAGCTCTTTTTAAACTCCTTGCAGCGATCGTGAAGCTCGGTAGAAGATAGCAGGGTTTTGTAACGTCTCCAAATTTCCCCTTTCAAGCCCATCAGGGGATTCTTGTCCCTTAGCGAGACAGATTGTTTTAACGTTATTCGTCGCCTTCGTGTAAACCCAAGAAAATCCTCATTGGAGGAAATGCCGTCGTCGTGGAATAACCTTGCACAAAACCGACCTGTAGCAACAGCAGTTAGCTGTGGTATAGCCTACCGACAAGGAAAGGATACACCAGCGAGCCCACCGTTACTAAAATGCATCCGTGGCCACCTGGTTTTGTCCGAGCTTTTTTGCAATTTTGGGGACATCGGCAGCCTTTCTTTCAGGACTGTTTGTAAAGACGATTGAGATTCAAATGAAGGTGCCCTATGGGTAGCCTTTCCAACTTTTTAGACTGTCTGTAGTACCCAAGGATGATGGGGGTTATATATAAGTTATATAATGAAGTAATGCTAAGTACAGTTGTAGCCTCAGGCTTCATCAGCTAGAGTTTAATACATAAAGTTAACTACTAATCCTCATGTAAAACATAAACCTAAGTGTCTTTCTGATATTAATACAAGAAACTGACATGAGCTCATCCAGAATTGGATGTTGCTGTAAGCATGCTAAAAGGCTGGCCTTCACTTTTGGTTCTGTCTCGGGATTGTGGCATAAGTTTTTCAGGAATCATAAAGGAAAGCGTATGCACAGTGGGTGCTTTCATTTTAATATTGAATGATCAATATTAGTGCTGTATCAATGCCTATGTTAAATATTAAGGGTAGCAATGAGGCATGGTGCTGGCACATAAGAGTGCTATAGACCCAGAGAACCAGTGATGTTAATTTACTCTATATTTTTCAAAGACAGTCATATAAACAATAATAAAAATTACTCTTGCAAATATTTGCTGGAGAGGTTCAATTAATACTACTAATTATTTATCATGTCGGTAGCAATGGACCTACTACTTGTACCTCTGTGCCATTTCTCCTTAGGCTGATTTCAAATCTTTAAGATGTTAAATATGGCAAGAAAGAAACTTCACAGGGAAGAGACAGAAGAGAATGGGTCAATCCAGAAAAGAGATAACAGTCTCCTTCCATTCATGGATTACCTGCTGGTGCTAACAGGCATTTCTTCCCAGGTCAGAAATTGGCTTCAGTGAAGGGAATATTCTCTGCAGTGGAGCATGGAAGGAAAGAGTTAATTTACCCATCCACTCGAAGGAGGGTGCTCCTCTCCAGAGAGTGCTATTTATTAAAATCAGGAATAAATGCTTAATTGGAAGTATAATATACAGTAGCACTGATAGGCAATCCCTATTTTGCCGAATTCAAACTCTAGTTCATTAGTGCTGAATGCATTCATCAGGCCAGGAAGAAGCTAGGGCTATGCTATACAAATACTGGATGGATGGATCCTTTCTCCAATTTTTCATGTGGCAATGGCAACAGCCTAGATTTTGGAATATGATCTCCTGGATTGGCTGAAGAAGTTCCAGGTTAGCTTGATTTACACATAGGCATGTATGCATGCACGCACACACACAAGATCCCTGCTATTTTCCCCATCAAGTGGCTTCTCTGTCAGCTTGGACTGTGCCCAAGTCTTCTGTGCACTGTGCCAGTGCAAGCACACACACACACAAAACATCTTTCGCTTTGCTTTGGTCTGCTGGCTCACAAGTGCCATGTAGTTTTAAACGTACAGGAGGAAAAAGTACTGTATTTCTCCCATTGCCTCTGGCTGCGCAGGAGGAGGAGTGGACACAGAACAGAATGGTGAGAGAGGCAGAAGCACACGCCAGCTGTCCCTGTATGGCATTTCTCTGAAATGCTTTCTGAATTGCAGAGAACGTCTTTTCTTTGCATTAACTCAAGGCATATACCTGATGTCAGGGTACAATATACCGGTACCTGATTGTGCCACACTTTTAATGAACATAAAAATAATCGCATGCCTTCAGGCTTGCCTTTGTGCCTCAAAGGAAATTTACAAGTTAAAAACAAACCAGATACAATTAACCATATCAAAACGATGTCTCTGAAAACTCTAGGAATCTGCACACCAAATTTCTTGTTGCAATTCAAAACTGACATATTGTAGAACATGAGACAAGGCAAAAATACATGTTCTTGGTGGTTGCAGCTAATCTTCCCTCTAACCATAAAGCTCTTGGGTTGGCCCCAATTGTGCAGTTCCCAATAAATTAACAGCATCCGAAGTTTCCAGAAAACTGGCTATAAAACAACTCTGCTATAGTCGCTTTAGTAGGATTTCACTCTGAAAAAAATCCAGTTATATTTAATTTCTGTTATGAACTGGGTTGTTAGGTTGCTTGCTTTGCATTTTAACTTTATTTTAAGTCTACAACTATGCAAAATTAAAATACATTTTCTGCTATGAACTTGGAATTCTAACACATCTCCTTAATCTTTGTGTCCTCCTGCAGAAAGCCTTTAATTCTCTCTCTCTCTCACACACACACACACACAAAATTTCAATTGCCTCCCAGATTGTTTTGTATAGGGAACGTTAATATTGTCAGAATTGTGTTCCTATTGTTTTATTTACTCAAATCTACATTTTTTAAACATCAGTTTTAGCCTGCATACATTTTTCTTGGCTGAATTTCTGTTCATTGTACTCATTTGGTTTTAAGACTTTCATGTTCAGAAGGAAGTTTCTCTCCTGTAATAGTCTGACTCTGCATATTAACTTGATGTTATCTTTTCCAATGTGCAGTATTTATTCTGAGTTTCTCATATTGTTGGTTTGATTAATTGCCAAGTGTTGGCTGCAATGTTTAAACTTGCCTATTGAAAGGTTAGTATAAAACATGCTTATTTTCCTAAGATTCTGGATAGATTCACACAATACATAACATTTGATTGTCCAGTCTTAAACCAATTAGCAATAAGTCCTTTTATTCACAGGAAGACAGTTAAACCCACACAACAATAAGTATACATAAAATGAGACAATCCCTAAAAGGGGTACTAACAATATATAATAAATTGCATTTATTAAGGACTGTTGTCTAACAAGTATCTGCTGACTAAATGACTCACAGGTGTAATAATATCCATAGACCCTAGTAATTATTCTACTCAAGACAATTTTGCTGGTGACACTGGGAAGGGGCAAAGTGTGTGAGAATCCCAACCATACCTCAGAGCTAAAATGTGGTTTCATTCCATTTCTTTCCATAGGAAACACTGAGGAACATGCCTGAGTGAAAGGAAGAGGAACAGATGGGGATGGGCAACACCACAAGGCAAAAATTTTGACCATGTGTAGCAAGTATCATGGAACAATGGTTGAAGTAAATTCTAACACTGTATACAAGCCAGCCCAGGGACACAATTGCAGGATAGTCTAAGTACATCAACCAGAGGTGGGTTCCTACCAGTTCTAACTGGTTCTATAGAACTGTTAGTAACTCAGTGATGATGTCCTGGAGCTGGTTCCTTTGGTGTCTCCGTGGGCACAGCCATTTTGAATTTTGCTTATGCGCATAAGCTAATTTTTGTGCATGCGCATAAGCTATTTTTTTATTGCTGCACACGCGGAGGAAGCAGAGATAGAAAGTGAACCACAGTGAGAAGTAGAGAGCAGAATCCAAGTGAAGAAACATGAGTCCAAGCAAAGAAGTGACTGCATGGCTCTATGCTATCCGATTCCACTTTTACATGGTTGATAGCATGCCAAGGCCAAGTTCTTGGCCTGTGCGCTCTGTTCTGTGTGTGTTCCACAGTACAGTGTTTTAGTTGTGTTGATTGGTTTAACCTATGCAAACCACCTAGAACCGTGTGTGAGAAATAAATAACGGTGTGGCTCCAAGTGCAGAGTGTATGGAGTCCCTGGAACAGCATAGGGAAACCTTCTGTGGCTCTCCCACTCAGCATTATCTAGTAGAGGGCAGAGCATAGGAAAATTGCTGCCCTGTAATCGCTGTGCCACTAAAGCATGGAAGCATTCTCAAGGATTCCTTGCTTACCTCAGGGTAACCTTGAATATCCCTATGTTCAAGGCAAAATTCCTGTAAGGAAAACAAGTACAATTGCAGTCTTTTCATTTCTGTCCCAAAACCTAAGTATGTTCCTTTGATCTTCCCCTCTGAATATTTAAGAATAACTGAAGTGGCAAGAACACCAATGTCAATGTGTCTTGTCTCAAGAAATGCATTATTTTCAAAATTATCTTGTCCAGCATAATTCGTGGGCTTTATTTGTTCTTGGAATTCCTGTATGAGAAATAAATGCTAGAAGGGAAAAAACCCATATTGATCTAAAGCAGGATGTGTGTTGTTTCAAAAACCTAGGATATGGGTATGGCTGTAAAAACAGCTACCAATGAGTTATCTTAATTGTGATTAATTTCAAATAAATTCTACCGAAGTTTCCTTTCTCTTTGATACTACTGTATCAGGGGATACACTGACACTATGGGCGTATATCAATGTAGGACTTTGGGGGCAATTGGACAAGGTGTTTTCGACGGCTGTTGTCCATGATTTTTCTTCCACTTCCCAGTCTCTAACCACAGGGTATCTTGGTAGCCTCTCATAAACGTATGTTTATGTGTCACACTAGTATCCAACTCAATGGTGTTTAGCTTCCAAGGGCGAGCAAAGTTGGACAGGCCCTGCCACATGGAGGACATTTAAATTAAAATTTTATTTCCTTTTCATTCTGGTCCTGCCCACTTTTTTCTCCCAAATGTAATTACTTTTTTAGCACACATCAGTCAAAGGCCAAATATAACCCTCAGTATAAAGGAAGCTGTGCACTGCTGACATAAGCAAAATAATTTCGCTGGGAGAGGAGCAATAAACTTGCTCCACTGCTGCATAATGGGGTGTGTGGAGTGGGCCGGCTTCTCCTGAATGTGCTATCCTGTGCTTTGGAAAGTCTTTCAGGCCTTTGTAGCATGTTTTAAAGATGCACGTGGAGGAGGCAATGGGGAGAGTGTGAACCAAACATTCCCACTGTGCAGAGCTTAATTCATGCAACATTGGAGGCTGCTCATTAGTGCTTGTTTTATCCACAACAACATACTGGCGTTTTTTGTAATTTCAAATCCCAGCCATTTTTTTTTTAATGGTACACAAGCTTGTGATTTCATGATGAGCAATGTACTGTTACTTTGTACTACTGGAATCCCAATATATGTATATTAAAATACCTTTTGGAAAGTACCGGTAGTATTTTAAAAAAATATTAGAATTCTGGGAATCATAGGAATATTGCAAGAGAGGACTGGCTTATGTGAACTTCTTGATTTATTTAACAGCAGATGTACCTTTAAGACAGGCCCTGTGCACCATTCTTCATGCACTCAAATCTCTTGGCTAGTACTGTATGAATCATCCGGAGAGTATGTAGTAAGTTGAACAGCTGTACACCAGTGTAGATCCTGGAAAATCTTTAGCCACTCAAATAAATTCTCCTGTACGGCTACTTGGTGATACATGGCAGGCAAGAAACCCACTTTCAGGGCACTTGCACCATTTCCGTCCCCCAATTCCTTCATGTTTCATGAAGCTTGTTGTGCTTCATCTTCACCGCTGCAGCCTTTAGAACACTAAAGCGAAGCTCTTCTTCCATCTGACCTGTAAAGATAACAACTTTCTCAAGTCAAGTTTGACACATCCATGTAGTTTTCATGCCAACAATGCAGAAGTGGTGTGCCGCTGCCTTCTTACTGGATGTTGGGAATTCCTGGTGTTTCCCATCCAGCGTCAACGTTTTATAAATAACTCAAGTCAGTGTAAATGTACCTAATATACCTTCTTCTTCCGATCTTTCCCACATGTTTAAATTTTAATTTTAATTTTAATTTTAATTTTAATTTTAATTTAAGCAACACAACATTGCTTAGATTTTCAAGATCAACTGAGGTTGACCAGATGGTACTTTTGGTATAAATAACGGACCAGTAGGAGGGTGAACCCTCCTCTCCCCAAAAAAATCAATTGACATTTATTTGCTTGCTTATTTATTTATTTAATGTAGAAACTGCCCATCTCCCTCAGAGCGAAACTCATTCCATCCTTTGTTGATTCTGGAGCAACAAACATTTTCTCACTTCCTACACAAAATAAATGAAGTGGCTGGCTCCTACTACCCAAGAACATTCTGGCTACATGTATTTGGCCATTTGCAAAATAAACCCCAAAACCGAACAATAGCTATAAAAACAGAGGAGCAAAGTCACCCAGCTACCTCTCCTCTTCCACTTAAAAGTCCATTGCTAATTGTGACAATGGTAGAACAAAAGCCATAGTTGTATGGCATTAAAAAATAATTGCCACTCTCCAACATTTGCAAACAGTACTTTCCAACAGATAGCATGAATAGGAGACTAAAGTTGGCTGACAGGGCTGTGAGGGAGAGCCCTGGCACAGCAAAAGCCCTCCACAAAAAAAGGGGGGGTTGCTTGTGTTGTATGTGCACTCATGCAGCACAAGACAGTTTAAAAAACAACAACCACAGTTCAACCAGAAGCCTGCAGATACTTTGTGGAAGGAACACAATTTTCCTCTGCTCACTTCAATCAGCTGACTGCTGTTCTGACAAAATACCAAAAGGATCTGCTAACAGAAAAACTCAAGTAAAACACTGCGTTTTAAAAGTACAGTTGAATAAAACAGGATTGAGTATATTTACTTCCCTCTACTGTATATAAAAACAAAACAAAATTGAACAGAGATGAAGCCATCAAACCCTCTCTTCTTTCACAGATCTGATAAAACACACAAGGAGTGTTCATCAAATCCTTGAAAGCACTTGCTGAGAGACAACTTCAGCCTATGGTGAAAAAGACCACATACACTCTCTAATGAGGTTCTCCAATGAAAATGGAAAGATAACGTTTCAAAGACTGTAATGCGCTAGTTATGCTAAAAAATGAGCATAGGTGATAGATTAAAAATACTTTAGAATAGTATAGAAATCCGTAAATGAAGTTGCCAACTTTGCAGTTCCGACCAATAGTACACTCTGGCTTTATTATGTTCTATAATATTTACCCCATTGATCTCAATGTCTCAGATGTTCCCAGGAAACGGAGCAAGCTCTACAGGTTGCTATGATGGGGAGTGATCATGTAAGGGTCCTTGTGTTGTGCCACTCAGGAGAATTTTCTCAACCATTTTAGAAATCCTCAGCTGGATTTAGGACACTGATATGAAAATCTCCCCAAAGTATTCAGGAATCTTTCAGAATCTGCAAACGTCAAGGAGCAATCCCCACCTCACAGTAACAGTTTGATTATGTGGGATAAAACTTCACTAAATGTTGGCTTGGCCATGACAATGAGCAAATAAGTAATGAGTAACCTTTCATGTCCCAAGACAAAGACTAAAACAAAACAAAACCATGTAGTCTAAATGTTGGATGTTGAATTTAGAGCTTTATAATCATCTCATCCAAAGCTTGCCCACCTGTAACAGCCTCAACACGAATACTAAAATTTTCCAAGAGCAATCATCCTGACATTCTCCAATGCCACCCTAGAAATCACCTTAGGTGAGAAAGTTGCAAAGCAGGAAGGTGGCCATGCAGCAATCTCCAAAACTAATTTATTGGCACAAAACCTGGTAAAGGCCCTCAAAGTTTGCATCATCTGGAGTTTCATCTAAGTAGGATAATAAAAGCAAACAAACTGGGCCCTTGAAAAAAACCTGACCTTCCATTTTGTGATGAATCATCAATAGGAGGATGAGGGTCAAAATGTTGCTGACCGGCCAAATGAGGATGAAGGAGGAATAGACAACAGGAAAACAGAACAAAATAAAAGGCAAAGAGACACAGGAGAAAATTAAATCCAGAGATATCAAAGCGAAACACTGTGCTTATCTGTTTCTTTGTTAAATACAAATCTTTGAGATAGGGGGAGCTGAAAAGTAAAAAAATAAATACAGAATAACAAATACCTTGTGAAACAGAACCAAGATAATCATGTAAATCAATTTTATTAAATAGAACAGGGGAAGGAATACATAAGCTGTGTGTGGGAGTGTGTGTGTGTGATAGAAAGCATAATTTCAACGAAGTCAGAAACCTCAAAAAGTTCTTCCCCATAATGGTTGTGGATGAAAATGCAAGGATGCAAAAATTGATTTTGCCCTGGGGCATGCTATTTTTCTCTGCCAGATGAGATGCAAAATACAATCAGGGAAACAGGAGAAAATATTAAAGTAAGGATACATTATTAACTGAACCTACTAGAAATGACCTCAAACTAATCCTAAAAATGCAAGGTTTCTCTGAACTAACTGGAAACAGTAAACACAATGGGTTCAGATTTATGTGTAACCAGAAAATTGCCAAGGCAATCAGTTGGGCACTAAAAGAAAGGAAACTCCTAAATAACAGATTGGTAAAATGGAAGTTGAAACAGAAACTTAAAGGGTCAATTCTCTATTGTTCAGGATTATTCAAACCTAATACAGAACAGCCCCTTCACAATGTGTGTGTGTGTGCACACACATATACATACTGCAAGAAACATCCCACCAAATCCAAGAGGTCACCAGCAGTTACGAAAATGTCAAATGAACTATTAGATAAGTAAGGTTTCTTTCAGAAAAAGTTTCCAAATAAGGAAAAAAGAATGTAAACTTGAACAAATATGCCAAACTTCAAAATGGAAATCTAATTGGAAGGAAATCCAAAGCCACCTTTAAAGAGCTCTCATAAAAAACAACTAAATTAACTTCCGACTACTACAAATATAAACAATTATTACTGTTTGCTGTGTATTCTGCTGCTGGGAAGGCTCGGCTGATTTTTTCCCTGAGTGCGGCCTAGACTCGAGTCGCATTACTGGCTGGAAAAAATCAGATGCTAGATTATTTAGCACATAAAAAAAAAAAACAGGTTCTGGGAAATAAAACGCAACAGCATTTATGACAGCTTTTATGTTTTAATCAACTAATGGGAGGAAGAGGAAGCACGCGCATCAGCCGCAAGATTAGGGCTTGTTTGTTTTGCATGCATTCAAGAGGCAGCTGACAGCAACCGCGGGACGGGCGGGAGAGCATCTGCGCCTGGAGTTTCCTCCTCCCGTTTGGGGGGGGGGGAAGCACCGCTGCGGCCACGCAACAAAAAGCGCTTCCAATTGAGAAATCGGAGGGATCGCTTCATTCCGCTTCCCCTCGCCGTCCCACGTGATTCGGGCAAAAGCGCCCCGACCTCTTCCTTCGCTTCAGCTTACAGGCAGGGCGGAAAGTGACTACGTGCCACTCCCCACGTGGAAACAGCCCCCCTCCCCCCTCCCTCTCCTGACAGAACAGCCAGAGCTGCAGGTTGGGGCTTATGTCAAGGGCGGCGGCACAACGAGGGAAGAGCGGCTTCCAATCAAAGAACCCAGCGACCGGGAAGCCTATCCAATCGCAACGCTTAAAAGGAGGAGTTGGGACGCAAGATTGACCAATCCGAAACCAAACCGGGAAGAGTTGGCGCTGGAGACCAAGAGACGAGGATGGGAAGGAGGAGGAGACCCAAGGGACGACGGCGGGGGAGAGAGGGAGGGGAGAGAGAGAGAGAGCGAGAGAGAGCCAATCACGAAAGAAGAGCCGCTGGCAAAGAAGCTGAGAGGAACCCAACCTTATCACTAAGGGCGGGAGCACGTTCAGTGGCTAAAATAGCATCCAGCTGCAAAAGCGCGCGCTCGAGCTGCTAAGGCAATAGGAAAGGCACCTCCCCCCGCCCTCCCGCTGTGAAGGGGCGGGGCTTGCTATTTTCGCCGCGGGGCGGGAGGAGCGTCCC
>JANHFT010007349.1:178630-190998 GCA_032467955.1 Pseudoxenodon macrops
CCTTCCCCCCCCCACTTCCTCGCTCGCGCACGCCCAGTCATAAAGAGCCCCAGCAGCCGTGAGGCGCTTCTACCGCCGTTGGGTACACATTTATCATGTTTGACAGCCGAGTTTGTAGGCTTGTTTACTTCGAAGCGATCTGGCGGCCTAATCTTCCATTTCCAGCCGTGCGCACGTGTAAAGCTTGTCCCAGAGAAGGCCAGACTAGAAACCCTTCAGACGAATCCTTCAGTATTTGGGACATATGGGTCATGTAGTGTCGTCGTCGTCGTCAGCGGGACAGAGAAGAAAATACGAGTCTTAAAAAAAAAACATATATATATATATATATATGCCAGACCTTTTAAGATGGTGCGTGGTTAAAAGAGTAGCTGGTTGGTGCCCGAAAGAGCCCCCAAATCCCACAACGTTTCGAGGAACAGGACAGCTTTTCGGTGCCGAGCAATGAATTTCTGAGGGCAGTTTTGTGGCCTTCCTGAATTGCCACCCCCGAGCATCCTTATCCCTGCTGTGCGGAATACTGGAAATTCTTCCGACATCTGGAGGGGCCGACTTTGCCCGGGTATCATTTGGCAGGCTCTGCATGCTGATGGTGGGGCCCAGGTAAAAGACCCATGTTGGGAAGGAACTGAAGCCTTTGGTGAGTGGGGTCACCTCCTTCAGACACTCCTCTTTCTCATTTCCCACTCCCACTTCAGTGGCTTGCTTTTTTACCATGTGAAGTCCCACAACTTCGGGTTTCCTACTCCTAGGAAAGGAATCAACAGAAGACCATAATAGGATCCACAAGGCTCCTATTTTTATTTTATTTTTTGCTGCCACAAAGTCTCTGTCACTGGAAGTCGCTATTACAAGCCAGCTTTCCCCCCACTGGGGGAGATTGCTGTTTATAACAAGGCATTCATCCATCCATCCTTTTTTTTTTTTTTGGTGTTGCCAGGGATGCTGGAAATAACTAATCTTCCCCCTTCCTCCTGGTTCTATATTTGACGGTGTGCATGTGCTCTTGCAACATTTTTTTAAGCTGGCTCCCCAAACTGCCTTCATCTCATTCCCAGCCTATGAATACTGTTAAGACAAACTTAATCCATTGTTAGCTATAGTGGTGTTAAGAGTAGTTTTTTTTCCACTCTTGCAGAATGTGCAAGGGCAGCTTCAAAAATATGTAAAGCTTTTCGGCTCCCATCCCTCCCTTTTACTTGAAGTCAGATGACTGGGAACAGAACCGAGAGAGGCATAGCAATAGGGACAGCAAATGTTATGTTAGTTTTCTATTGCTTTTTGCCAACTTAGTTTGAAGGAGAAATGGGTAGCACTTTTAAGTCAGCAATGGGTAAATAGGACCTGCAGGCTATAATTTGCACAGCCCTTTTCCACTGTATTTGCATTGCCAACTATTAGCCTATTAAATAAAGACAGTGCATCACTATACCAAAACATTTGTCTATCTCCACAGCAAAGGCAGACTGAGTTCCACCAAAGATTGCTAATAAGGAACAACTCAACGACTGGTAGAGGGCAACTAATCCAGATACCAAAAATATTTGGTATATTGTAGAGTTTGAACTTGAAGGTCATCTAGTCCAATTCCCTGCCCAGTGCAGGAATCCTCATCCCAGAAAAATGATTGTCCACACCTTTCAATATCCTGGAATGAAGAGCTGAACTAAAGCCTGTGATGAGGAACTGATGTTTAAAAAAGAAACACAGAGCAGAGAGGGATGATTGTAAAAGTTTATATGGGTACCAGTGGTGGTATTCAGCCGGTTCGCTCTGGATTGCGTGGAATGGTAACGGTGACTGTGGGAGGCTCCGCCCACCTGCCCTGACATAACGCACAAGTACTGCACATGTGCAGAAGGCTTTGCACATGCTCAGATAAGGCACATGCGAGCAAAACAAGCAAGCACGCTCTTACATTTGAGAACCGGTAGGGAAGGTAAGTGAATCTCACCTCTGATGGGTACCCTTCCAGAAACCTCACAAGGGGCAATTGATCTAGTGTGTCTTCTAGTGGAACTATTTTTGTTGCTTTTTGCCATGTAATATCTTTTTTTCTTCCTAGTGTTTTCCCACAGGTGCAGGGTTCAAGTGTTGATCCATTGGTTGCAACAGAAATTGACCAATTGGCTTGTTGAGGCAGAGAGATTGATTGGCTCAAAGTTACACAGCTGGCTTTCATACCTAAGGCAGGACCAGAACTTGGTCTATAGCCGTGATGGTGAACCTATGGCATGCGTGCCAGAGGTGGCACGCAGAGCCCTCTCTACTGGCATGTGCACCGTTGCCCCAGGTCAGATCTCCGTAGCATTTCTTTCGTGAGCTTCTGTTATATGCATATGACAAAATAGAAGCTCACGAAAGAAAAAGATCTTAACTCTTGTTGTGCTACTGGTGTTGGGATGCCCCGCCTCCCGTTAGCCAGTTGATCTTTGGGATTCTGCTGTGCATGTGTGTGTATGTCCACGCATGTGCTCACACACCTTTCAATTTGGGTATGCATGCACACGCAGTTTGGGCACTTGGTGTCTAAAAGTCTATAGTTTCTAGCCTTGTGCCTTAACCACTAGACCAAACTGGCTCTCCTGTAATGCCTATTTGTATACTTCAAAAATCCACAACATACTCTAATATATCAAGTGGAGATCTCATTCTGCCTTACTAACCAAGATGTTCACCACTGAAAATCCCAGAAACGAAACCTGACATTGTCTGCATATAATGGGTATACACTGCTGAAAGCTATGAACCCGCCCAACTCATTTTCTAACTTCCAAAGCAAAAGCAGTTTGTGGCTACCTCTAGGCTAAGGATCAACACATTCTGTAGGTCAATGGCCAACTTTCCTTTGCACTTTTCACCAAGGGAAAAAAAAGATATTTTGCCAAAATTCTGTGCTTTTCTAACAAAATGAGCACGTGCAACACAGCTGAGACTTGTATTTAACCAGTTATAAAATAGTGAATGCTGCCACTTAGCAAAGTATTAATAAAATCAGATTTTTGATATCTGCCTGTAAGTCACCTAGCAAATAAAGATTTTAATCATTACGGTTTCAGTTACTGGAAATCCCTCACTATTAACTTTTAAGCTGCTTTACTGTTATTTCATTGGGGCGTCTTTATTATTAAGAAACTTATCATTGACCTGAGAATTGTTAAAAAATAAAGAAAGAAAAACCAACAAAATAAAAATACAAATATAAATACATGTAAATTGCTCAGAAAGGCAATAAAACACCATATAAAATGGATTTTTAAAAACAGCAGAAACAATAGCTCTTATTGATCTGTTTTTTGTATTTTTTAAAATCTAGTGTAAAAAAGATTTTTACTTACAACACTTGACATGCTGTATACTTTGTTTTAACTAATCTGGAAGACTGTTATCTCTCATAGTTGGGATTCTTACTTAAGCATATACTGAATAGATGGAATGAATTATTTGATAGTACTTTAATACTTAACATTAAAATACTTACCGGTAATCCATGTTAACTGGTCTTGTGCATGTTATCACATTTATCTAATCTACATTCTTCTATGTAAAGTTAAGAGAGGATGTGGCCACTGCTAGTTATATAACCACAGTTAATGCTCTGCAAAGCACCCTGAGGCATCCTTCTATTCCAGAGCAAGATGGAAAGCCCTCTGTATTTCATTCAAAAAAAGCCAACACACAACTTCATACAGGATAAGTGTCTATTGGACAAATGAAGTTTTCTGGTATTTGATTTTTAACTATTTGACCCCTTTTGTGCTCTGCAAAGCAGATGTCTATAAATGTGAATGTGTATTCATGTGACTACTTGGCCAAAATTAACATTTTCTGTACCTCTGTTATTTGATCCTGTCAGAATTTTGCAGCCTGGTAGCCTTAGGTTTCTTGTAATATACTAAACTGATATTAAGAACATACAATTGGTGTGTTCATAATATGCTGTCCCCAAACAAATAAGCAATATTATGGCCTAATATGATAGACCAGTTCATACAGCATTCTAAAATAAGGTCTGGGTTCCCCCAATGTATTGCCACCTACTCAATTCTAATAAGGCATCAGCAAATGTGTTGCACAAACCTATCAGCAAGTTCTATTGCAAGTCAGTTGATAAATTATATAGATCTCTACAAATCTATTAGCTGAAAAGGCTTTAAGTCCTAGGTGCTTTTGTAAAGCAAGTTAGACTGCAGAAAAATCAGAATACAGCCCAGATCTAGTCACCCTATGTATATCAGTTGCAGGAAATAGAGACATATTAGAAGCTGGAGTTCAGATACAATAATACTGTTCTATTGAGGAGTTTAGAAGTAGGTATGTTAAAAAAGCTGGGGATATGTTGGAGGCTTCCATCCGAAGCATGGATATTGACAAAACAAAAGCTGCATTTACCAAAAGGCAAACTGCTGAGATTCCATCACCATATTCTTATCACCCCAACTTACCGGTAGTTCTGTTGTTTTTCAATGCAACTGGGCACTCTGCCAAAGCAATGACTCTATTTACCTGGTACACTGAATCCCAAACTAGCTAACTTGGATAATTTGTCCATAGTTATCTATTATGCAACCCAGACTACTTGGGCTGAATAAATCATATTCAGATTAGCAAATTATAAGCATATCAGCCTAACCATATAACAGCATCAAGACAATTTTCACTTATCTGGAAAACTAAGGAGAAATATCCCTGGTTAGTATTTGGATGGAGACTGTCAAGGACAGTGGCGAAACTTACTCACTGAGTGCTGAACAGGTATGTGCTTTGCGTGAGCATGTGCCATCCACACTAATGTGCGACTCCTCCCCTGGGCACTGTGTGCACAACTGCACCATATGCACGGCTTTTGCATGCACCCTCCTGTGCATGCAACCGCACCATCTGCGCATTTACATGACTCACGCACCCCCGTGCACTTTGCACACAATTGCACCATCTGTAGGTGCATGCAGGTTTTGCACAGTGGTTTTTGCACGTGCAATGCAGAGGTGGGTTCCTACTGGTTCTTTCCAGTTCTATAGAATCGTTAGTAACTCGGCGATGATGTCACAGAGCCGGTTCCATCGGTGTCTCCATGAGCGCCGCCATCTTGAATTTTGCTTCTGCGCAGAAGCTAGTTTTTGATTGCTGTGCGCACGCGTACATGCAACGCGACCCTGAGCAAACCGGCAGCAAAAATATCCACAACCCACCCCTGGTGCAATGCATGCGCACGAACACTGCATATGTGCACTGTTTGCAACTACTCTTGTACGCGTGCACAAATGTGCACGCATGCACAGGAGAGCTCCGAAGACCAGCTGGATCCCCTGAATTGCACACCAGCTGGCTCCCCTGAAGTCCATGCATGCGCACCGGAGGCCCAAACACCAGCTGGGGCACACGCACATGTGCAGCTGCAGGTGAGTTGGGTGACAGCTTGCGTGCCTGGAAAGATGGCTCTGCGTGCCACCTCAGGCACGCATGCCAAAGGTTCACCATCACGGGTCTAGGATGTTCAGAATAGTGTTGGATAGACTGGGAAGTCTTTAAAACATTCCAGAAAGTGATCATAGCATTTGGTGTTGCAGAAAAAAAATACAAGAACAAAGCCATATAAGTCATCAAGCTCAACTTAAAGGCAACGATTATAAGGCATCCCATGTAAGAAAAGCCATTCAATTACAACCATGCAGTATTTTCTCATTCTAGGATTGCCTATGAGGCCAGTATTTGGGCTTTGCAACTTATCAGCCTCCCCTCAAAATGTCAATATAATTCATTAAAAACCTGGATAAGTGACAAAGTTTATCAGAAGCCAATGAGATGGTCACATTACTTACCCCATTATTAGAGATTGAGGTCCTTGGAATTGCGGTATGTCTGCACCAAATATCAAGGCTTGATAAATGTTTGCCAAACACAAGCACCTCTCGGGTTGTACGCCTTCAGACACTTAAGTGTAATAACATAGGCTGGGTACATTCTGGTTTATGCTTTATAAGCTAAGTACATCCTGGTTTGTGCCATGTAGCCTTGAGCAAGGTACTGTTCTGTTTTTTTCCTGAAGCAGAAACTACCTGTGTTTATCCCATGTGGTATTTCTTTTGTGCTTTTCATTGCACTTTTTGCTCTTTTGCTCTTGATATGCATCTTTACACTTATGCAAGTTCTCAGAGACTTTTTAGTACATTAACTACATTTGCATGAGATTTCATTACATGTGATTCATCTAGTGGAACAAATTTCAAAGAAATTAGACCAAAGTATAGGACGCACGTCAGCCTTTAGAAAAGAGTAAAATATAAATGCTTACAGGAATCACTCGCTCTCTGAATAATTTTCTAAGGAGAGTTTGAATTGCCTTTTTTATTCACCGAGAGCCATTTCTTTTCTAAAAAAAGTTTTTATCATAGTCCTGAGAACTTTCACCACCACCACCACAGTGGTTAAGGAAAGGAACAGAAATTAAACCCACACATGCTTTTTTTCCCTGCAGCTGCCAAATATTTTCTGAGCCAGAGAGATCCAGTCTCAGCAGGCTGGATATATAAACGTGATGAGGGAGGGGATTTGTGTTGTTTGCCTTGGCTCTCTCTGCTGTAAAGACACCCACATGCAAGCCAAAAGAGGGCTGAACTTTTCCTTTCCTTAAAGAGACAACATCAGGAAAGCTGGAAAAGGGATCCATAAACACATCGCTGTTTTTTTAGATGATGTCTGTTAGTGGAAGATTTACATTTTTCAGCTTTCATTGCACCTCAAACTTCCTCCCAGCTTTGCTTCCAAACATTGGCTCTGTTGTGATTGTCAGCTAGATAATTTTAATTTCTTGAAAACATCAGTACTGTATTTTAACAATTTAAAGACTTCATTTCATCCCACATTAGTTGGTCTTGTGAAGATCAAGATAGCATCTGATCTGCAAGACACTTTCTTAACAGGCCAATATGGCTATCCCTAACATTTGGTTCTACGAGAAAGCAGGAAAAAGCACAATGAGATAAACACTCCAGTGTTTTCATATCCTTTGACATTTGGCTAGAGAAAATAGGAGTCCAGCACTTCATATCAAATGCCGAGTTTTTCATACGACATTGAATCAAACAACACCTAGACATCTTCCAGGATTCTGGCAATACTTTAAAAATCCCAGCAAATTCTACTGTGTGTTTTAAATATATATTATCTCTGAGAAAGGAATTCTGAGATTTATGAATTACATTTTATGTAGTAATCAAGATATGTTTTATTTTTATTCTATACCTCAATAGTTCAAGACAGTTTGTAATAATGAACTTTATAAAAATACCTTGTGAAGTGGGCTACAGTTAGATTAATAGCAACTGATTAATAGCTAAATCAGGATTTGACCACCAGTGTCCCCATAACTTCAGATCAATAAACTATGTTTTGAACTAGCTTTGTTTTAAGTAACCCTAACTAAATTTAATCATATTTAAATTTACATTAGATTATCTTCATATGACACATTTAAACTGGTTACTGAATAAAACCCATTTCTTGAATTGTACAGTACATTGAACTATAAACTAATCAAAGAGGCTAAGTATGCACAACACACTTAGCCATCATCATCATCATCAAGGTATGTACTACCTTGATGATGATGTGTTTCACCCATCATATACCAAATTTGGTATATGATGTGTGAAAGCATGTACTTGCTCTTTAACTGAGCAAGCTAGTGTGTTAAAGTTATTAGAGCTTCTGAATTTCTCTGGAGAAGAAATAATATGTTTAAGATTGGTAGTGCCAATCTTATAATCTTATATTTTTATAATCTTATTATTATTGTGGTTCATTGCATAGCCAACCAGATGCTCATACTGGATTTGGCATTTTTAATACATCTATCGAGTTCTTCCCAATGACTTGGGATAGGCAAATGTGGATGCTTGATGGTGTTTAAAGATATTGTTGCAAGGTGTAAGCTGTTCTGAGAAAAGCTGCCTTTTGCAGTTGATTGATGGGTATTTCGTCAATGCCAATGGTGTACTTCAGTTGTTTTGGGATTGCATCCAAGACGCCTATACTATTGATGCTTCTTTGCATTCTTTTGTTATAGTCCTTCTATTTCTATTTGCAGATCTTGTATTTGTTATCTTCTCCAATCCTTTCTCTTCTATTTTGCTGTCTCCAGGTATTGCCACATCCACTATCCAGATATTTTTTTTGTCTTTCTTATCGACAATTGTTAAGTCTGGTATGTTATGTGGCAGGTGCCTGTTTGAATTCTAAAATCCAGAGCACTTTAGCTTCTTTATTTTCTATTACTTTCTCTACTTTATGGTCCTACCAGTTCATCTTCTTATGCTTATTATTATTTTTAGGTAAGGCTAACAGATCTGGGTGAGAAACTGCAAGCAATAGCTATGAACAAAGAGGCAACTGGAATTTGTTCCAGCCATCTGGTGGCTCTCTGGATGATTAGAACATAGTTGTGCTGGGTTATGCATGAACCACAACTAGTCGCATTTTTCTCTCTCTTTCTATCTTCAACATATTACACAATTTTTGTATATGGAAAATAATCTTAAAGTGTTAATTTTATTAACAATAATGGTACACTTAATAAATAAGCTATAAAACTACTAAAATACAGCATACAGCACAATAATCTAAAGAAAAGCAAGTGCACAATCATATTCTGGTGAAAATGTGTATCAATATGTAAGTGTATTTCAGTATACACCTTTTTATAACCAATGATGCTTTAATTAAAATGTTCAAACATATCTAAAATTTGAGCTTTGCAACTTAATATTCAACATACACTATCTTTTTGTAGATGTTATTGCATATTTAATCTCTAGATTTTGATGAGATCCCCATCTTGGATATGTAGGATATGTATGAATATGAATGAACAAAAGTTCATTCTAGTACCTAATGTCTTTACTCACACTGCTAAACATCCCTAGAACATTTATCCAATATTTTATCTTCCTGAATTGGGAACCACTTTCAATTTAATTTTCCAATAGTTCTGTAATTACATATATTTATGTTCGAGGATATCAACATATATTTAAATTTTGGACCTACTTTTAATTTCAATTTATTTCATTCTGATTTAGTATCTGTTCCAGTGAGGATGCAGAATGTACTCTATGTCAGGGGTCCCCAACCAGAGGTGGGTTCCTACCAGTTTGGACCGGTTCTGCCAAGTATATGGTAGGCCACCAGTGACGTCATGGAGCCGGTTCTGGTCCGTGGGCGCCACCATCTTTCCCCCCCCCCGGGGGAAATGGTTTTTTTTTGCATTTTTTCTGGATTTTTTTCTTCTGCACATGCGCAGAAGCCAAGTTTCCAGCACTGCGCATGCATCACCATTTTGTTTTTGGCTACTTTATTTTTGGATTTTTTCAGATTTTTTTTTCTACTGCGCATGTGCGTACCCACGAGGCACAGGAGGCAGCGAACCGGCGGTGAGGCAAGTTAGAACCCACCCCTGCTCCCAACCCCTGGTCCATGGACTGGCAATGGGCTGCAGCATGCCAGAAACTGAGTCACGCAAACAAGTGAAGCCCCATACACGGGATGCAGGCAGCATGCAAAACCACGCCCCCTCCAGTCCATAGAAAAACCTTTCTCCACGGAATCGGTCCCTGATGCCTCAAAGGTTAAGGTCCGCTGCTCTATCTGCTTCCTTTATCATCCACAATCTTAAAATACCTGCTGAAGTACTCCACACTAAAAAAAAACCAGGATCTAAGGACACACAAGGCAACTACTTTGCATAAGCAAAACTGATTTAGTCTGGAATGGAATTAGATTTTTATCCCACCTTTATTACTTTTATAAGTAACTCAAAGTGGCGAATATACATAATGCCTTCTTCCTATTTTCTCCAATACAATAATCCTGTGAAGCAGATTGGGCTGAGGAGAATGACTGGCCCAAAGTCATACCACTTTTAGCCCCAGAATGGAAGAAAAACAGATACTGGATAGCTGCTTTTATATATAAATTCTTCGTCTATTAGCATTCCTCTGGAAACTTTTGAAGAATTTAGCAGTTTAGAAAAAGGCAGAAATCAACAAAAACAACATCTCCAATATTGATATGCTTCAAGAAGAGCAAAGAATTGCATTGCTGATCATCTAATCATCAAACAATATACACTAGTCATCTGGGAAAGCTTGCAGGACAGAATCAACCATGTCCTTTTAAAAATATTACACCAGTGATTACAGTCCCTGGAATCCATGTTCCTCAGCATAGTTACTCTATTATTTCCTAGGTATTTTAGTTTTCTAAAAATTGTCCTGGTTTAAAAACTGCCTTGTTTGGTGCTTTAAAGCAAAACCAGGCTACATAAATCAGGACTTGCATGTCTCTATATGATCCATTTTTAAAATATCTTTCTTTCATGTGGCCTCTTGGCCTTGATTTTCTTCAGTTTGTGGATGCCAGAGAAAGTTAGCGTAGTATACAGATTTCTGGTGTTAATATGGAGACTGTAGAACACTTTAGCCTTCCTTCTCCCTACATCTTCAGCCAAGCAACATTGGCTGACTTGTGCAGATCGAATGCTAAAATGTGTTCCAGTTTTAGTTCAGGTCTGGCAACGCAAGGGTGGACTTGTTAACTCCTCCTGCCCACCCCACCCCCAACCCCCTAAAGACCCTCTGTCCCCACCTCCATCTGGGCAGCCTTGCTCACCTGACAGGTAGCTCACCTCTTCCAGCTTCTCCAGCTCATCCAGGAGGCCCACCTCGTCTTCTCTGCAAAGAGGAACCCAAGAACCATTTTAGGACAGGTTTCGGTAGCTGCATTTCCAGGATTTTTGCAAGCAGCTTGGAAAAGAACCGCACTGTTTGTAAGCTGCAGGGCAGTTTTTCAAAAGGTTGCAATAGGATTGTCCCAAAGGTGCTTTTTCAAAAGGCATCAGGATTTTGTTTTTCCTTGAAGGTGTTTTCCTTCTCATCTATAGTAAGAACTGAATCTATTATATATATATCTCTCTCTCTCATCTAATCTATCATCTACCTAGCTATCTATTATCTCTCTATTTATATCATCCATGAATCATTTATTTATCCTGTCTCTCTCTATCACTATCTCTCTATCACTCTATCCATCCATCCACTGTATCGTCTATCTTATCTATCATCTATCATATCTATGTATCTTTCTTTCATCTATCTGTCCATCATTCATCTCATCTATCATCTTTCCATCTCATTTATCACTATCTATCACTCTATGTATCACTATCTAACTTTACCACTCTATCATTATCATTATCGCTATAGCTCTCTATCACTCTATCAATCACTATCTATCACTATCACTATCTATCAATCTATCATTCTATATATCACTCTCACTCTCACTATGTCACTCTCACTATATCAATCACTATCTATGTAACTACGGTATATCACTCTATCAGTCACTATCACTATCACTCTATATAACTTATCACTGTACCATTATCATTCTATCACTATCACTATCTGTCACTCACTATCACTCACTTTATCGCTATCATTCTATCAATCACTCTCACTCTCACTCTCACTATATCTATCACTCTATCACTATCACTCTCTCTCTCTCTTTATCTATCTAATTTATTTGCCAACCATCTCATATCCCAGGACTCTGATGGAAGCATGGGGGGAGGCCCTGCCTGTAAGATCTCCAAGAGTCGGACACCAAAGCCACAAGGCCACAGAATTCTTTCCGTGTCAATGCTAAGGCTGACTTATACAGGCCACCGAGCATGCAACTCAGAAACAGACCTTAGAAGTTTACAAAAATGACAGTCAGTGCATTCCCGCCTCCCGTTTTTCCTACCTATCGGGAGTGGAGGTAACCCGGCAGCGCTTGGCTGGCTTAAGCCCCACTTTGCAAGCAGGGGTCCCTGGAGCCTTGTGGGGGAGGGGCAAAGGCACCCGGCGGGGTCTCCATTTCCTCTGTTTCAGAGCATGGCGGCAGATCCGTTCTAGGAGTACGTTGACTGCAAGGGAGGAGGAAATGAAAAATGTTCTTCCTTGTATTTCTAGCCCACCTGGAATTCATTTTAAAATCTTCTAGTTTTTGGTTCTAAGCCTGCTTTGGACATGAATGCCAGCAGGGTGACTTTGGACCCATCACCGGGAGACAGTGAGTTCTAGTCTTGCCTTAGGCACAAAAGCCAACTAGATGACTTTGGGCCAATCACCAGGAGACAGTGAGTTCTAGTTCCCTCTTAGGCACAAAAGCCAACTGGGTGACTTTGGGCCAATCACCAGGAGACAGTGAGTTCTAGTTCCCTCTTAGGCACAAAAGCCAACTGGGTGACTTTGGGCCAATCACCAGGAGACAGTGAGTTCTAGTTCCCTCTTAGGCACAAAAGCCAACTGGGTGACTTTGGG
>JANHFT010007349.1:203620-217296 GCA_032467955.1 Pseudoxenodon macrops
GCAGTTGTAAGTGGGAGGAGATGGTGATAGGAATAATGAGAAGTCTAATAGTAACAGTAATGCAGTCTTAGTAAGTATTTTGACAGTGGTGAGGGAATTATTTGTTTAGCAGAGTGATGGCGTTCGGGAAGAATAGAAAGAGGTGGTGAGCAACCCTTTACTGGATCTGTTTAAGAAGTGGTGTTTTAATCTGGATTCCTGCACTGAGCAGGATTTTAGGTTTCATGACTTCAATGGATCTGTTCAGACAGAAGTAGTATAAGAGACATAACGTCATTTTTCTGCTCCATAGACTGTGAGGATAGGATGGGCAGTGGAGGGGAGGGGCAGATTGGATTTGTACTTTGAAGGACTTTTGTAGCTTATTAAAGGGTCTCTAATACTTCCCAAATAGTGGAGCACTGAGATGTTCTACTGCATCTTTGAATACTTCCCAATCTCTTTCTTACTCAACATACCAAATTCTGCTGCATGTGCATCTCAAAGGGAAATGGACTAATTACCCTACTTGATCTCGGATGGGCTGGGTTCCCCCCCCCCTCTGAATCTAAGCAGAATCAGGTCTGGTTAGTACTCTGAAGTGAGATTATCGGGGGATACTAAGGCTGTAGACTAGAATGGGAAGTTGAGAAACAGCCTGAAAAAAGGCAGTTAAAAGAAAAACCACTTTCCATATTGTTTCCAAGAAAACTGCATGGACCAAACCATGAAACCCAAGAGTTATTGAGCACAGCTGGAAGGAGTCATTTCCTTATTCAATCAGGATAGAATTGTGACTCAGAAGCCTAGAATGCAAACAGTTGGCAAAGATACGTCTTACAGGTGTACGTGAGTAAACTCACCCAATCTTACTTTATTGTCAAATCAGTAGCCCTGGAGAATGCCATGTGAAATAAATATAGGATTCTACCCAGTAGAAGCAGGAGATGAAGCCCAAAGTCTTGCAGAGTAACAAAGGTTGCATGGATATGAGTATTTGTCCCATGGTCATTGCCAGAACATGGGGAGGGGATATATAATTTTCTGTACTCTTCCCCAAACCTGCAAAGCCTGTTTTAACCAGAGAAAAACAGTTGGGTGGGAGGGAAACCCAGCCTTTAGGGCAGAGTTGATGAGGCTGCCCCCTCGTCTCACTTTCAGCTCTTCTTCCACACCAGACTTTCCATTCTCATTGCCAACTAGCCCCCAACCAGGCAGTAAGATGGGGGTTATCCCGGAGCCCTAATTCTAAATGCTCTCGCTTTGTCCTAGCCCAGAGCTGGCCAGTACATTAACATAGTGTTCTTTTGTTGCTTTAGAAGACAGATAGCAGCCAGTATTCAGAAGTGTTGGGAGGGAGAGGGGAATTAGGGCAGAAGACAATATCCTCTTTGAACTCAGAGTGATGGGATAAGGGTAACACTGCAAATTGAAAGCAGTTACTTAAAAAATGGCTGGAAGAAGTAGTAGAACAAGAGATTGATATGAAGCCGGAATTATTCTTACTGGGAATTTATTAGAGGGAATGTTAAAAAAGAGAATAAATACATAATACTCCACATGATAACTGCAGCCAGGATTGCCTATGCCCAAAATTGGAAATCTGAAAATATCCCCACCAGCGCTATGTTAGTACGAAAAATTTTAAAATGTGCTGAAATGAGTAAACTTACAATGGAATTACACGACAAAGAGGAATCATAATTTCACGAAATATGGACTAAATGGTACAGATGGCTGGAGAACAACAAAAAATTAAAACATTGCCATAAAATACAACAGAAAAAATAACAAAGTATGTATATTCAGTGATTCACTTCATTTTTGTATATGTATCTAAATATGAATGTAACTGAAAGGGGTCAGAAAGCAAATGGGAGACTTAATATATAATTTTTTATAGGAAATATGTATAAGTCAAAGATAGAAACAAAGGGAAACTTGTAAATAATAGCAAAACCGTTTAGGAAAAGCTGTAAAAGAGATTATATGTATATGTATATAATTGTTTTTGTATATCTGTTAGTTTGTTTGTCTTTTGTCTATTTTATGTAATTTTTTGTATGTGGTTTTTAAAAAGCTTAATAAACTTTTTTTTTTTAATGAAAGCAGTTACTTTTGCTATATACATTTTATTCCTGAAGTGCATCTAGCAACTGAAAGGGTAATGGGGAATCTTTTTTACTTTTTTTTTCCATAGTAATTTTTTCAAATTCTAAGTACCCAGATATTATAGACTTCGATAATAATGACATAATAATGGCCGCTATTTTTCGGTCTCCTATAAAATGGGGGGGAGGGGTATGTGTAATGTAAAACAGTGTTGCCCAACCTGGTCAACTTTGAGATGTGTGGACTTCAATTCCCAGAACTTTATCATTGTTACTAGCCAATTATAACAATTGTGGCATTTGTTAAAATAATAGGAATCCCTCTTGCGTGGAGAGGTCTTGAGGCTTTCTAGCATGAAAAGTCTCCTTATGATTTCCAGCAAATCTTTAGCTTAACAGTACATAAAAAAGGAACATCACAGTAGCTTCTTGCCAGAAATCTTAACGACGGCCATACTGACTGGGGAATTCTGTGAGTTGAAGTCCACACATTTTGAAGCTGCCCAAGTTGGTAAACACTTATTTAACATCTCTCAGGCAGATTCCTTCTTCCAAAAACATCCGCTTCAGCCTCCTAGATTGTCAAGTTGGAGGCATCTTAAACTTTGTACTCCAGACCTGGCCCTTCAGCAGAGCTCTAGGAAATAGAAAGGACAGTGGTTTCAATCTTCCTACCCCAAGAGTATAAATACTGAACTTAAAAATCATAAAACACAAAAGATAACTGTATGATCAGGTAGTCTTGCACAAGCGAAAAAGACCAAAATTCCCTTCTAAAAACAACGAAACCAAAGACAAATTTCATTCGCAATAAGGAAAATAATCACGCAGAATTAGCCAAACTAATTATTGATTACCTCTTTGATTAAGCTCTTCGATTTTAACACATGTTCATTCCTGAGGGGACATCTGGGCCTCCTGCTTGTATATTTCTATATAGACCCTCCGTGTTCCTTCTTCCTCTTGAATATTTATCCACCGTTCCATGAATCCAGAGTTTTATATAAAGAGGAGGATGCAAATGTAAGGCAACCTTTTGGGGGGACTTTGCCTTATCAAAGTCAGTGCACTTGTCTGTGTTGCCCTGTGTCTAGCCAACAAAATAGAAATTATTTGGGGACTAACCGCACCTTCCTTCTGACCTTTGGAGGAATTACAAATACACAATCTAGTTTTCATCAGTTCTGCTTTTCTATAAATGGAATTACATGTGATGCACTGTTTCTAACAAACTAAGCAAGGAACCAATTTATTATGCTTTAGGAGGCATAGTAATTGTGCCATAGCAATACAAAGAGCAAAACCCTTCAATTTTATAGGCATGAGATACTGAGTTATCTTCAGTGATCTCTTTTCTACTAAAAGTATTTCTATTAACCATGCATGAATCTAGCCAAACATACTTAGCTATCCAACTGAAAGAAAGATTAAATTCTTCATTGGAAATACCTCTTCCCTTTTAATTCCCTAATTTTAATTGAAATCATTTTTTCCTCTGCAGTGTACCACTGCAGATTTCAGGTAGTAGTCCCAAAGATTAATTTTAACCGAGAAACATTCAAGTAAAATGCAGTGTTTTATTTATTTGTAAGATTTGTGTATCTCATCAGTCTCATTGGCTCAAAATGGCAAACGGTGCTTCTGAGCAACAGTAACACTTTACCAGTGCAAATATCAATAAAACAGTACATAAAATGTCAGTATTTCTATAAAAACGAGCCACATTCATTGCCAGTGCTAATGTATTTCCAAAGGCCTTCTGAGGTAGCCTTTTCTCTCAAATAAATAGAAGACTAACTAGCATGTTGAATGAGAAGGATTTTCCCTGAGAAGTTTTATTCGAAAGGAATAAAACCATGACAAAAATTTCATGGTTCAATTAGTTACATAAGCCCCCACCTCTAATCTGAAGTGGTACAGTTCAGAGACAGGTCACCAGGACATCAGTGAGAATTAGGCCTTGAACAGCTGATCGCTGACACCTGTTGTGAGAGTACATCAGTACACAAAGCTCAGGAGATTAGTCATATTAAAAACATTAATTCCCAAAATACATAGCCGTCAAAGATGAATATTTGGCTGGCTGCTATTTAATTTCCACATTATGAATTAGTCATGATATTCAAAGAATTACATTATATGTCTAAGCACTGAGGGAAAAGGAGAAGGGGGGGGAAGGAGGAGATAAAAAGGCATCCTGTCTCTTGAAGTTGTCAAAACCGGGCTGTTCTTGTTTTCTAGACACATTTGTGCAACACACTCTGCAAATTACAATAGGTTCCACCCTTCTGCTAGGTGGAATCACATTGTCAATTCAATGCGCGAAGATCAGAGAGCAAGGCATAGCTCACTATTTGTTGAGAAAGCATGGTGTTCTTTTTTCACTTCCCAAAATATCAAAAGTCTTCAATAAAAGCTATAGGGTGTCTTTCCAAGTGGATCGTGAACATTTGTGGAAACCGCATCTTCTAGAGCAGAGGTGGGTTCTAAATCTTCTTACTGCCGGTTCGCTCAGGGACGCGCTGCGGCTGCGTGCGCATGCGCAGTGCTTTAAAAAAGCTTATGTGCATGCGCGGAAGCAAAATTCAAGATGATTGAAAGAACCAGCTCGGAGAGCATGGCAGGCCCGGGTTGCTAACAGTTCTATCGAACCGGGCCAGTAAGTTACTAACAGTTTGGTAGAACCAGACCGGACCGTTAGGAACCCACCTCTGTTCTATAATTGCTAATATCTAGGCATTTCATAATAGGGGTTGCCACCAAACTTTCCTGTTTCAACTCCAGAATCCCTTTGGATATGCAGCTCTGGAAGGAGGTGTTTGTTTTTTTGTCCTGGCTCAGGCTCCACAGCTCTACAAGGAATGGGGTGGCTGGTCATAGACTGGGCTGGAGTTTTCTATCTACTTCCTGTTTCTCAGGTTTCTGGAAGACTTACTGTAAGTGTCTCCCTGCAGGAAAAAAAAAAAAAAAAAGAATTGGAGGGATAAAAAAAACACAAGGAGGAAAGAACACATTTTCAAGTGCTTCCCTGTAATGAACTCCAGCTTCCAAAATACTAAGTATAGTGGTCATTGGGTACTGTAGAAACTACAGTTTAACCTCTCTGAAAAATATCAGGTCAGGGGGGAAAATTAGCCTAAGACTTTCTGCTAGGTCTTTGCTCCTTTCCCCCCAGAAATTTTATTTTTCTATGAATATATAAAGCTGCTTCATGCATCAAAGCTTAAATGATCATAAGGCTTGTTTTGCAAATCCAGTTGTTTTGTATAAACCATGGTTTAATGGCAAAGTGTGCTGCGTAAACCAGCCAAGTATGTTATATTAAAAGCTTATTCAGACATCTGTAGAATATAAAACTGGATAGAATCTGAAAGCTGCAAATTAAAAGTAGTTTAGATCTCAATATTTGTAAAAAATCTAGATTATGCGTTGAGCTTTCATAAAGTTCAGTACAATTCAAGCATTGGTTAAATTCTGGCTGGCTTACAATAAAGACAAATAGTATAAAAGACAAAACAAAAAAAGGATGGCGAAAACAGCAGCATCTATACCACTAGTGTCAAACGAGTGGTGTCACATTGCCGTCACATGATGTATCGTATCGTTTTTTTCCAGTTTGTTGAGCTGGGGTGGGTGTGGGCTGTATGTGACGCATCCACCCTGTGGTCCGCCAGTTTGACACCTGGTCTACACAAATATCTCCAAATGTCACCCCTCAACCAACTCAGCTCAAGGCATGGCAGAAGAGCTAAGTCTTTAAAGCTTTCTGAAATTCCAAAGTAGTGGGAGCCGCCTAGATTACCTGGGGAACCTCAATCCACAGTGCAGGTGTTATAACAGGAAAGCATGCTTCCAATGTCCTGATAGATGACATCAATTTCATTGATCAAATGAATCCGGAGTGCATCAATCCTATTGACTCAAACCAGCCAGGCCAACGTCTGGTGAGCTAGCCAGTATCTCAAGTAACCGAGCATTGTGCCACGTAGGGGTTTATAGGTCATGACTAGCACCTTGGATTGCACTCAATGGCATATGGGCCACCAGTGCAGCTCCCAAAGCAGGGATGACACATGAGCATACCAAAGCACACCCAACACTGCCTGCACCACTGCTTTCTAGACCAGATGAAGCTTCCAAGTGGTCCTCAAGAGCAGCCCCATGATTACTGCATTGCTGCAATCAAGCCATGAAGTGACTGAAGGGACTCCCAAATGCAGGAAAATATTTTAATGTACTGGAATTCAATTTTCAGATTTTAATTCATAGTAGAAATAGTTTTGCAAACCAGTGCTGCCAGTTCAAGAGCTAAAGTGAAATAACTATATACTGAAGTAAAATAAAAATGTTTCCAAACTTGTTCTTTCTTTGCTTCCTCTTCTTCTTTAATGGAGGCCTACCTTTCATTTAGTCTTGGACAGGTCCATGTCATTTATTGTCAATATTCTAGATGTGGTTTATCACTGCCTTTTTTGCAAGATGAAAAAGAAAACAACTGGCTTAAAGTCACCCAGCTGGCTTCATGCCTCAGCTGGGACTGTAACTTGCACTTCCAGTTTCTGGCCTCATACCTTGACCACTATACCAATCCGGCCCTCCTGTGTAAGTAAATCATAACACTTGAAACTCTTATTATCACTTCATTCACAAGCTTCCATTATTATGGCTTACTATAATTTTAAACCACACTAATTTCCCCCCCCCCTGTAGATGCACTGTGCTGAACTTCAAAGAAACAACCAGAAAGTCCAGTTGCCTCTTGAAAAACCACCTTTGGGACTGTTGGTATGGATAGTCAGAAAGACTAAGGAGTTGGGTTGGAAACCAGTATGTAATGCCAGGGACCATGCTTGGGTTTGCACTGGATTGCAGCCATTTTGTGGAGGTGACCAGGGAGCATGCTGGCAAGCCACTGAAGGAGTGGCCTGAAGTCTAAACCTAACATGGCTTGGTTTCCCTGCTAGCTGAATATGTGGTGAGGTACAGTTGGGAAGAAGGTTCACAGCATAGGTGGGTTCTACATCTTCTTACTGCTGATTCGCTCAGGGACGCGCTGCAGCTACGTGCGCATGCGCAGTCCTTAAAAAAAGCTGGAGGCATGTGCAGTGTTTTAATCCAAGATGGCGACGCCGAAAGAACCAGCTCAGGAGCATGGCAGGCCCAGATTGCTAACGGTTCTACCGAACGGTGCCAGTAAGTTACTAATGGTTCGATAGAACCAGAGCGAACCGTTAGTAACCCACCTCTGGTTCACAGTCATCAACTGGCAGTGTGTGGCTGGTTACAGCAGGATTGCCAGCTTTGTGCGGTGTGGGTCTGAGACATAGAGGACTTTCTATTGTCCCATTAGTACCAGGTTAGGACATTTGGCTAGGGTAGTTGATTTAACTCTTTGGATGCTTTTGTCCAGTGAGGAGGACAATGAGCAGGTCCCTGAAAAGGAGCTAGAGACGTCCGGTGACCTGGCAGCACTGCCAGGCTGGGTGGAGACATCTGTAGGCCTATTTCATCCATCTTGAAACCATACTGGTGCTGGAAAGTTGCTTTCTGTGCTGCAGTTGGACACTTACCTGTTGGTTTTGCCCTTGGGACTCAGGTACTGGAGTCTTTGCAACACTGCCATTTTTTAAAATATTTGTCTAATTGTGGGGGCTGCTTCTCACCCATAAAGCTTTTCATGGCATAGGACCCAATTGTTTAAGCAGCCAATTGTCTCCAGATGTTTCTGATCATCCAGCAAGACTGGACAAAGTGGATGTACTTCAGGTCCCATTAAGTAATTAAGCAGTGTGCCTTCCATGTGCCGGAGGTATATTTTTGGCTTTGGAACATTTACGAATTCCTTGTTTTGGTGAACCCCCCCTCCCATAATAATTGGGAATTGTGTGTCCTTTAAACTGTATAAATAAACAAACAACAATCAAGCAACTAATGTTGGTATTCAAGTCCGTTTTAATTTTACTAGCTGCCTTGATTCCTTTGTCAATGCAAACAGTGAAGATAAGTTATTTTAAAAAATAGATTAAATACATATTTAAAACACATGCAATAGATTTGGTGTATCTTGAATATTACAATTTTACAGAATGCAAAATGTCCCCTATCATTTGTATAATGCAGTCTCTCATTTGAGTGAGCAAAATAATTACCCAAAGGTGTAGTTAGTTGAATGTAAGTTCCGAGACTCAGAAATGATTTCTCCCCCTCTCCCCTCTTTAAGAGTTCTGGGAATTAAATTGTGGCAGAGTGTAGGACAATTCTGAACATACATATTCAAACAGGAGAGCTCTAAACCCCGGTTTAGGGTTATTTAAAACTACGTTTCCCAATCCTAGTCTTTTTGGGTGTTCTGTATGCCAGTGCCATCATCCGGATTATGTTTACAGGTTATGGAAGGTTTGGGATTATAAAACCTATCATTCCCAGCGTGTTTTCCAAAAAGGGACTCATATTTTGGGGAGTCCAATAGCTAACAGTCTTGGAGACCTCCATATCCTTCACAGCATCCTCCCTTGTGGAAATGATAGAGGGTTGCAGTCACAAAGTACCAAGCTGCTAAAAGACCTGAAATCGACTGCTTTCCATCTTGAATGTACAGATCATTCTTGCTTTCTATGAAGCTGTAAGCTCCACCCACTACTGCTACTGTTTCCTTAATTGCAAGATGAAAGACAGGTGAGTCAAGAACATATAGTCAGTTATGCACATAGTTGTTCAGTCCTTGTCAGCTTTCTTCTAAAACAAACTTTCCACATCCATCACATTAGGGGTTGAAATGAGTTCAGGGCTATTATCATATGATGAACATCATCTACACACCACAAAGATAAACTGGTTTTAGCCCCTTTTCCCAGGGAAATCAGAATATTGTTTTAGATTTATAGCCAGTTTTATTATACAGAATTTAAGCTTATTCATTTTACTTCTCACTGTTTTTTTTCCTGGCATGCCTCTAATGATGTCAAAGTCACTTATGTCAATTATAGCCAGTGCACATACTCTGTACTACTTCCCACAAGTTGTTCCCAGTTCAATATTGTTGCCACTGTACTTATGCACAACAGTTTTGGCCAACATAGCATAGCACTCAATTTTTGATTTTCTCAAAGCAGGACAGTTATTGATTAGGATAACTAACTTGACTTTGCCCTACCAAATCAGAGTTTGTTTATATCCAAGTACATATTTAACACTTTTCGTAACCAACAGAAGCCTTGAGTTTATCAACTCTAAAGACCTCTTCATCTTTTTGATGGCCACCATCTTGCCTACTCACATTGGCCCTGCCGTTGCCAGAAGAGCACTTCCCAATTGGCCGGGCAATGAAAAAAGGCCCAGGGAAGTCAGAATGGATGCCAGAATGGAAGAAAAAGTGTTTGCTACAAAAGTGGGAAGAAAAGGGTAGAACTTTCCAGTACCAGGATTTTTGGGAAGATGGAAAACAGTAACAGTTTGAACAGGTTTTTTTTTTTAAAGCTTAGATTTCAGACAACTCTTCACTAGCACATATTTGCCACAGAGATTTATGAATACCATCTGAATGTACATAACTGACTTTTCTGCATAATGGATGACACTTAAAAAGTTGCCCGATTAGAACATACAAGTACAACTTCCACTTTAGAAAGAGATGCATCTACAAGCCCCCATCCTGCATGTTACCATTAACCTTCAGGCTTTCGTAGATGTGCTCAAAACATTTTTCTGGAACAGGTGGGGGTTCTTCCTCTTCTTTTTCCTTAGGCTCATCACGGTTTTCAGGTTGCACTGACTGAGATGGCTTGGTTTGCTTGCACACGCGAGCATACATGGCACTTAGTTTCCTTGAGTCAGGCTCAAGCTGAGCCTGAGGGGCTTCTTTCTCAGGTGCCATTTCCTGCAACTGGCCATATGACTCCTGGCATGGTTGAGCTGGAGATAGCTGCACATGCACGTTGTTGGATCCTGCAACTTCAGAATCTTTCCCACCAAGCGCCACAGGCCCTGCTCCAAATCCATGGGTCGTGGCACAGATCGAATTATCATTCGCTGCCATCTGACAGCCTGTCCTTCCTTCCAACCAATCCTTGCTGTGTAATTCCTGTTCTTTGATACCAATGCTTTCGTAAACTAGGCTGTCTAGGTTCTGTGTCAATGGTAACATTCTAGATAGGCAGGCCTCTTTGGGAGTCGCTGGGAGTTTCCTGAACTGCAGTGGGCTTGGGGATGGTACGTTGGAACCTGGTGCTTGTGGACTCAGGTTTCTTTGTTGGTTCATGTTCAGTTTCTCCATTGTTTGTTGGCTTGAGTTAACTACCTGTGTGTATTTTGGAGAGTCTGCATTTCCTTGCTGAAGCTCTGAAGAAAATCCATTTGATTGCTCCTGTGCTTGGTGACTAGGCAAAGTGTTACCTGTACAGAAAAAAATATTACTTTAATTATACATTGCTTGAGATGCTTTCACAAGAGATGGGTTAGGCAATTTAATACACATTAGAAGTGCACTGTCCTCTGTCCCAAAGGATCGATCCCTCCTGCAACAAACCCAGTCAGCAGACAAGTGCAGGTTGGCTTTGATAAACACATTCAAGAGACCAGCACAAAATGAATAAAATCTTGTTAGGCCATGCAGAACAGTCTTGCTGCCATAAACGAGAAAAGCTTCGGGATATGAAAATCCAAACCTGATTGCAAAAAATATGACTTCAGCAACAGAGTGGTCAATGCCTGGAATACATTACCTGACTCTGTAGTTTCTTCCCCAAAGCCCCAAAACTTTAACCTTAGACTGTCTAAGACTGTGCCTACTGTCCCTGTCCTAATCTCTCCATGTATTCATAACCATCTTATGTACTCATAACGAAGCTTATACATCTTATGTAATCACAATCATGTTTATACTTTGTCTGTAATCATATATATGCTTGACAAATAAATAATAAATAAAATTAATTAATTAATGGCCTGCCAAGCATAGATGGGTGGGTGGGGCTTGTTGAATCGCCAGTTGGAAGTTGTTCCACCAGGTAGGGGTACCAATGGAAAAGGCACACTTCCAAGGTTTGCCACTAGATGACCAGATTTCAGTGAGGGCCCTGGAGTATGTCTACTCTATCTGATGGGCAAATATTCTTAAGGGGATGCAGTTATCTACAATATAATCAAATCCATGAAACCTTGACATTTCAGTCCTTAGGTCAGCAAAAGACAGTTAAGGGTTACCAGTAATAACATATCTATTTTATCCTTGAGCTAATAAACTAACTTTATATTCCTTCCTTTTATTTCTAACAGTTTTGGTTTATAATACCTTCAAATATTGTTGTAGAACTTGGTTTCTTTCTCTTTTTTTGCCAGTTTTCACAATATTCTTCAAACTTTTAACAAGCTTCTTTGTAAACCCATCATAGAAAAATCATTTAAGTCAATCTCTTGGTTTGTTATTTGTATGTCCCTTTTAATTATTAAGAGACGAGCTGGTTTCTTTTATAGGTCCAGTGTAATATCTTTTTCCATATCATTTTTGTAGCCTACCATTTGTAAATCCACTTCCAGCTCAGTCTTCTTCATGTCAGGTAATGATTGTTCCTCTTCCATAGCATCTTTTCAACCCATAGAAGTAGACACATTGAGGTCCATTGTATAAACATATTAAGAATTAAGGGCTATTCATTTATTTTACTTCTTCATCTAGATCAGTGTTTTCAAACTTGGCAGCTTCAGGATGTGTGGACTTCAACATGCTAACATGGGGAATTCTGGGAACTCTGAACTAGAGCATATTATTTCTGCTCAGACAGAACTTATAATTCTGTTGTGTTAGTATCTGTGGAAATGAGAGATAGGATTTTTCAACAGTGATTCTGCATTTATAGAATTTCCTCCCATTGGCTTCATCAGTAGAAACTTTTAAATGGGCTCTGGATGCATTTGTTTTTAATTGGTCTTAGATATTGAACTTTCAATTGATTAATGGTTTAGAATGTAGCAGATTAAAAAAAGTTTCATTTTGGAAGGAGGCTCTTTTGATTTACTGTTAATTAAATGTTTGTATTTTTTATTTGAATAGCATCCAAATAAATCCTAATGTGAACTGAATATTGAAGTCTTTTTCTTAGAACGATATGTTTGTGAATCTGTGTTTCCCTGCAGAGATCACATAAAACTAACATTTGTATTGGTTAATTGGTTAATCAAAAACATTTGACAGGAAAGAATATCACTCAGGATTCTTTAGGTAATCCTAAAGAATGCCGAAATAAAGCAAATTTTCCATTTATGTTAGATGGAAATAACAAAGTAATAATTTAATTATTTTCCAGTGTCTGTCTCTGATAGATCACTGACCATATGTGGTCACTATTTTATTTCTTTTCATTTCAGTATTGTATTGACTGAAACAGGAATACAGAAATTTCCCATACTAGGATACTTTGTGACTAGGAGACCCTAGTGTGTACCCAATCTGCTATCCAAATATTATTTATAGGCTACTTCAAGGCATCTGTTGTTTGTTCCTAAGGCTGTTTAAACCAAACTCTGAATGAAGGATAGCTTCATATTTCACAGCCTGACATTGCTGAGGTATGTTTGTATATACCTGTATATGTATTAATAAACTATCATGCAACAATTAATTTTGCCCTTTTAAGCAAAATAACAGATATCTCAATTTTTCAATCAGTGCTGACAGGAAATTGCATAATAAATTAAGACAACAGATGGAATCAATTATTCAGTGTATGGAACAGTGGGGATTGAGATGGTGTAAGAATTTGACAAGTATTTTTCTCTTTTTATTTGTGAAATAACAATGGGATATGATAATAGAAGCATATAGTGTATATTCAGAGAGTGTTTCAAATTTATTTTCTAGTAGCTTTGGCCTCCTGCCTGTGCTTTCATATATTTTCTACTTAGCACTCTCAACCATGCAGTAAGCTTGTCGCAGAATCCACTATCGCATGTTGTCCTGTCCTGTCCCAGGAAATGCACACATAACTATACAAAGGGGTGGTTTTGTTCTCTTTATGAAACAAGGCTAGCGAACATATGCATTTGCAATATAGGGACAAGTTCCTGCCAAAGTTCATCAAGTTTGGCTTACAAGAGTTCCAAAACAAAGCAGCACACAAGAGAATAGTCAAGCAGAGTCCAAGAATCAGAGCTTGTAGCAGTTTCATCAGTGTCACCAGATTGAAAGTCATAGTTACAAGGTCCATAAGCCAAGGCCGGGGGTTGGCAACCCACGGCTCCAGAGCCGCATGCAGCTCTTTGGGCCCTCTGCTGTGGCTCCCTGTCCCATCAATGGTTGGCCCCGCTCCTTGCCCCTTTTATTTCTTTTTTGGATATTTTTGGAAATCCGGGCTGTGGAACGATCGCCAGCCGGGGCAGAGGCTTCCCTTCGGGCGACCCTCCTCCTCCCCTCACAACCACCTGGCTGGCTGTGGCTGAGCCAGGTGCATGCGTATGTGTGGGAAGACCCTCCTCAAACAACTGCCAAAACGCAGGAAAGGTGCGTGCAGGGCAGGCAGCCACTCGCTTAGGGAGGATCTCCCCATATGTGCACATGCTCCCGGCTCAGCCACAGCCAGCCAGGGGGTTGCG
>JANHFT010007349.1:246024-256351 GCA_032467955.1 Pseudoxenodon macrops
AGAAGGCCAGATCCTGAAGATGAAATTCAAATACTTTGGCCACTTTATGAGATGGAAGGACTCACTGGAGAAGAGCCTAATGCTGGGGAAGATTGAGGGTAAAAGAAGATGACAGAGAATGAGGTTGCTGGATGGAGTCACTGAAGCAGGAGGCGTGAGCTTAAATGGACTCTGGGGGATGGTAGAGGACAGGAAGGCCTGGAGGAACATTGTCCATGGGGTGGCAATGGGTCGGAGAAGACTTCACTACTAACAACAACAATTATGTATATCTGTGGAAGGCTATCACCTGCCTCTACCCACAGTTGGTAACTGCAAGAAACAGAAAGTTGGACTTTATGAACTTCCCATCTGATCCAACAGTAAAATAAAAGGTAAAATTGGGCAATATATTTATTGCCAAATATCAAGAATGCATCTGACCAGGAATTCACCAGGAACTGGGCAACTCAGGGATGGGAGTGGAGGCATGTTATAACTGCAATAACATACATATCGTGAAGGAAACAAAGAAAAGGAGAAGGGAGGGCAAAGCAGGTTAGTTTAAATAAATATTTATTTCCTGCTTATTCCTACATCTTCATCTCCTCCTTAAACCATGATTGAGACAGGCTTAAGTCATTCTTTGCCGTAGTGTTTTTCTCTTTATTCCAGTAATGCCTGAGGGCCATGTCAAAGTGCACAAAGTTAGTTGAGTTTTACCACTGATTCCCTTAGAGAGAAATCAAACCACAGGTAGTAACTGGAAAAAGAGGCAGGATAGATGTCAACAACCAGGATAACAAAAAAAATTATACTGTACTTTGATTTTCTGCAGACTCAGAATGAGTGAATTAAAACAGAGTAGTTTAAAAAGCCCCACGGTTATTTCAGCCATTCCTGCCTCTTGGGAGGAAAAGAACTGAAATATTTTTTCAATCTGAACTACCTCCTTAACTTTTGTCTCCAGTGAAGGCTCTTAACAATTTGCCAGGGTTGAAAAGTGCTTAAATGATCAAATCCACTTCTGGAAGTGGAATGGAAGGGAAATTTTGTTTTCTGTTTTTGCTTCAGGCAGCAATACCTCCTGGGCTCACTGGAGATCATCCTCATCCAGACAGAACTTGTAGGATGGACTTTCTTAAATTAGCAACTTTTTGACTCCCCACAACTCTCAGCTGGTACAGAAGCTGTAGTAGACCACGACGGAGCTTTCTCCAACGCAGTAAGTTCCCCCAAGCTAGTTAACCTTACAACCCTCAGCGGCTTCGAGATACCTAGAGGGCAGCCCCGTTAGGGAAAGCTGACTTCGGAGAACCCAGGGGCTCTTAATGCAGGGCGTTCATTCATCTCCCTGGAGACTGCAGGTGGAGGAAGAAATGGCAACACTCACCACGAGGGAGGAGGCGATGGATCCTCGGGGCTCCCCCGGCGTCTCGTTTTGCTAGCGAGGGGGGGGGAAAGCGCTTCCTTCCCAGGACCAGGTCTGAAATTTGCTCCCTACAGCAACCAGGGAGATGCCTATGGGAGACGGCGGGCAGCAGAGGCTCACTCTTCTTAAGGCAGGGCGGCAGTTACTTCCTGGTTACTTAGACTTCTACTTCAGAAAAGCTCCGAGGATCCACCTGTCCGTCTCCAGATAGGTATGAAAGAGCAACGGTTAAAAGTTTCCGGGCCGGCACCGTAGGCCGCTTTCGTGTGAAGGGCGCGCGCGGGGAGAGGCTACTTAATCGCGCCTGCACGGAAGAAACTTGCACCTTAAAGTTTCGGCCATTCGGGCCGGCAACCAGGGTTAAAGGCACTGGTGGCGCCTTTGGCGAATCTGGCGCCTTTGACGAAGTCACTGGTGACGCCGGCGAACCCTCGCCTTGGCCTTTAACAGCCGACCGAGCGGGCAGATTTGGGACCAAGGTGCTGCGCTTTTTTGCATTGACGTTTAACTTTTCCGCCCTGATTTTTTCCCCCCAAGGTTCAGCCCTGTTGGTTTTGAAGGCGTGAGAACGGCAGCCTTGGTTTCATTTCGTCTGTGATTCAGCCAAAGTTCAAAAAAACTTCTGTTGCCGTCGAGTCACCCCTGGAATTCAGCCACAGAGGGGCCAAGAAGCAAGTTATTTGCCCTAGAGAGTTTCCTGTTAAATTAATTACATTAATTAATTAATTAATGTATTTATTTTAATTTATCGAAATGCCCAGCTGACTTTTGTTCATCAGGTGAAGTCAAATTGATGGGGAGAAGAATTAAATTTAAAGCAATAAATATTATTGGGCTGTGTTTAAAACTGTCCAGTAGGTAGTGTATTTTCTCTCCCACAGTCACTTTTCCCCCCCTTTTGGAACAAGGTTTCTATATTAACATTAGTTTTTGGATTTGCCAAAAATCTGTCTTGGAAAACTGTCACCATTATTTTGTGTCAAAAGACAGGAGAAATATCAGGCAGAAATGTAACATCTGTCTGTAAATAGACAACCATCATTCTTTCACAAAAAGAAAATAGTGATTTTGATGCTTTTATACTACACACACACACACACACACAGGTAAAAAAAAACCTGAAGTGGCAAGGAGAGCAGAGACAAGAAAATGGAACATGGAGTAAAAAAGAAATTGCTTCTTTATTTGTAATTAACGTCTATAAAATACAGTGCTTTAGTTCTTATTGAAAATGATTTAAATAATTCAGGAAAACAGGAATTTTTACAGTACTGATTCCACCCCCCACCCCCCAAGATTTAAATGCATTGGAGCAAATAAAGTTGGCAATGTTGTGAAATAAAAACGAACATTAAACAAAAAATTAGACAGCAGATCACTAAACTGATGCTGCATCTGTTTCCAGTTATGTATGTTACCCATATTTCTTGAAGAAAGGGAATGCAAGTTTTTACTCATATTTTTATTATTATAATTTTTGTAACAGTCCTAATATAGAAAGTACATGTTGGCTCATGAGATACATAGAAGTTATTAAAGCATTTGTGATTAGTTTTAAGTTATAAACATATGACATATAATAAATTTACCAAAGCAGTTCCTCTAACTTCCACTCATCTCACATCCTCAAAATAGCTTTCCCAGGAAAATCAATGTGGTTGGGCAGATTCTACTGGGAAACTGCAGTCCTGAAAGTAATTTTTGGCAAGGCCTGAAGAACTTGATTTGTTAAGACCAGCACTTTAAATTTACTTAGCAGCTTACTCATAACATAGAATATAAAATAACAGTGTTGGAAGGGACCTTTGAGGTCTTCTAGTCCAACCTCCTGCTTAGGCAGGAAACCCTACATCACTTCAGACAAATGGTTATCCAATATCTTCTTAAAAACTTCCAGTATTGGAGCACCCACAACTTCTGGAGGTAAGTTGTTCCACTGATTAATTAATCAGGAAATTTCTCCTTAGTTCTAAGTTGCTTCTCTCCTTAAACTCAACCAAAGTTTATTGTATTTCTATACTACTACAATTATACAGAGGTTTGTGGAGTAATATAATCAAGTAAAATGGTAATAACATCATTTTAAGAACCCTTCATATTCAATCTTTTTTGTGCATGCTTTTGAATCATTGTGAACTCCTGGCGACAGCATGTTCCTGCAGTCTATTGGCAAGATTTCTGAAATGGTTTGCCATTGTCTGTTTCCTAGGGCTAAGAAAGAATGACGGGCCTGAGATCATCCAACTGGTTTCATCCCTAAAGTGGGCCTAGAAATTGCAGTCTAACCTGGCACCTTAACCACTATACCCAATTGGCTCCCTATTCAAATTTTACATGTTTATAGTTTTATAGATTTAGTAGTTCAATGAATCATGGAAATCAAATGGTTATATATACTTTTTTTTAAATCAAAGTATAATCCAGAACTTCATATTAATGGGTTATAAAATTAATAGGTAAGAAACATCATACAAGGATGGGGAAACTATGGTCCTCTAGGTCAGGGGTTTCCAACCTTGGTAACTTTAAGCCTGGCGGACTCCCAACTCCAAAGTTGAAGTCCTCTAGGCTTAAAGATGTCAAAGTTGGAGATCCCTGTTCTAGATGATGCTGAACCAACACTTTCAGCATTCATCAATGGCAGGCTGCAGAGAACTTTGATCCAGGAACATCTGGAGAGCCATAGATCCACCCTCATTGTTGGATAACATGTATCAAACACATTTCATTTGGTTTTTGCATTACGTAATATTTACAGCTGCCAATGCAAATGATAACTAAACAAACAGTAAGCAGTTCCATGCACTTTACATGTACTTTACAACAAGGCAAAAGGGATAAGAACTATCATACATTTAACTTTATTTATTAGATTAATGTGTGTAGTCACCACACCCAGGATACTGTGAGCCAAGGAAGACTGGAATAAGAAATACCCAGGTGCATCCTGGAATAATTGAATGCTTGGCAAGAGAGAAAAGCAGAGTTTCTTTCCCTTTTTGAGACTTTTCTACAAGACTTGGCCCTTCTGCCCAACAGCTATCAATCTTCCTTGCAACAAAGCATCATTCTGACATGTGGCAATACTCTGAATAATTTCCTGAAATGTTGCTGGCCCTCATCAGAAGCAACCCATAGTAAAGCTTAAACAAAACAAAAGCTTTTAAATCGAAATTAAGTGAAGGTCTAAAACCGTAACAACTAGCTAGGTACCTTGAGCAACTTATGGTCACAGATACAACAAATGTTTTACACATGTGCGGTTTGATACCTTATCTTTGACCCTTAACATTTTAAGAGCTTGCCAGATACAGCTTTCGCTAGGATGGGAAAGAAAGTCCAATGTTCCATATATCTCCCATATCTGAGCCACAAAATACTGGGATGACCCCAGAAGGCGGCAAAGAGATATGGAACTAATAGGTACCTGGATTTCTGTTACCCTGATATGGTAACCCAGTCCCGCCAGTAGGAAGAATAAAAATAGGTAAACTAAAACAACTTTTAAAGTCACTAATTTTCAAGTCTTTTTTCAGGTCCTTACACTATGTAGCTAGAATAGACTAGAATATATCAGGCATTGTCCTGCCGAAACTGAATCTGTCCATCTAGTCCAGTCATTTAGAGATCTGTTGAGAGTCACTCCAGTTGTAAGGTATATGGGGTGTTGTAGGGAGCCATGGAAATTACCTTGGAGAAACCATCCCATTCAAGATTGATTCAGCCTTCCACCCTCCCAAGGTTGGTAAAATGAGGACCCAGATTGTTGGGGGCAATAGGCTGACTCTGTAAATCGCTTAAAGAGGAATGTAGAAGCACTGTGAAGTGATATATAAGTCTAAGTGCTATTGCTAAAGTGTAGAAACAGGCAGAATTTCAAGATTTTGTTAATAGCTTGCCTCAATAACATCCCCGTCTTCCTGTGGAACTTGTCACCTGATCTCATCTATTTCATGCAGCTGACAGGTGTAAACATGACTTTCCTGTGGTGGTGATTCCAGTTTGTCAAATATTATCCCACTGGAAGACCTATGTGGCCCTTACTCACAATGGTGCGATTCAAAAATTTTTTACTACGGGTTCTGTGGGTGTGGTTTGGTGGGCGTGGTTTGGTGGGCATAGCAGAGGAAGGATACTGTAAAATCTCCTTTTCCACTCCACTCCAGGGGAAGGTTACTGCAAAATCCCCATTTCCTCCTGATCAGCTGGGACTTGGGAGGCAGAGAATAGATGGGGGTGGGGCCAAAAGATTTACCAGTTCTCCAAACTACTCAAAATGTATGCTATCAGTTCTCAAGAACTGGTCAGAACCTGTTGAAAACCCACCTCTGACTTGCATGTAAAGAAACTAGGGACTAGATAAATCCAATCCTTCCAGGGCACTCTAGTGAAGGCCAGAATGCTTTCTTTTCTTAAGATATAGTTATTTTGAGCCTGAGGAGAGTTTGGAAAGTTATTTTTTTTGTCTGCAAATATCAGAGAAATTTGTGTACAAGGTGAACATATTTATTTATTTATTTATTTCATTTATTTATTTATATACTGCCTTTTAATATTTTTGTCAGTAGCTCAAAGTGGCAAACATACCTAATACTCATCACTTCTCCTCCTCTTTTCTCCACAACCATCTTGATGTGTACCAGGTGGGCTCAGAGGGAACTCCGCTGGAAGAAAATAATGCTTAAGGGATGGGTGAGAAAAGCTCTTATAGGTATTACATAGAGTAGCAATCATTCTATCAGCTGCCTTCCCCCCCCCCCTAGGGAAAGCCAGACAAGGGTAACCTGCATCTTAGTAACACATAAGACAAAACCAGAAGAGTTGGTCCCTCTTTCAGTGGATAGTCGTGCTTTCCTTCAGAGGACTTGTGAAGATAAACACCAAAGTGCAGTGCAGTGCTGTTGTCCTTGGGAGATTTCGGGGCCTCTGGGTGGATTCTTCTTCTTTCTCAAGAGTGTGGATATTTCTATACATGGAGATCAGGTGAGCGAGATCAAGAGAGAGCACTGCCATCAGACTTTAAAACCCCTTTCATATTTGTCCTATATTTCCATAAAGAACATAAAAATAACTTGTGTTTAACATAGTTAAACTTTTTAAGCAACTGTGATCAGATTTCACTAATGTAGTCTTTAATTGCAAATGATAAAAAAGGTGGTTTTAAAAATAATAATAATAATGCTTTTGGGAATAAGAAACCTAGCATCTAACCATGAGGCCTGAGGAATTGATTACATAACATCAATTGATACACCTTATCAATAAGCAGGAATAAAAAGAACGGTGAGATTCATTTATCAAGCTCTGTTTACGATTTTCCTACTTCTTACAGGGTTTTTTGTTGTTGTTGATGAATTAGGGAGTGAAACATTCTGAATTTTTTTTTAAAAAGAGAAGCTAAAAAAGAATAAGAAAGCGAAATTCCTTCTAAGCATCACTTTGAAATATGCAAAATAGGACAGGTGACCTTGATGAACAATACGAAAGTCACCTGTGATGAGATGGGTGGCAAATAAACTTGATAAATAATAATACCAAAGCTTTCTGAAGTTAGAACATTTGTCAGCGGGAAGGTTTTGTGATATATTGTCAAAACGTTTGCTCATTCCTTTAGCTGGAGAACGTAGCAACTCAGGTATTATCCTTTGGGCATTATCTTTATCAGTATTTCAGATCCAAGTGAACAATCTCTCATTCAACAGTTCTCATCTGACAATCATTTATCTCCCTCTGTTATGTATCTGGAAGCAACGCATCAACATTCTAATTGACATAATAGCAATTTTATGTTTGCTATTGATTAACACACTTACAAAAAGGTCAATACGTATTTTAAGCACTTTGCTGATACAGTACACACTCCAATTATCCTGAAGCATTCATAATCATTTTGTTAAATGTCAATTAAATGCAAGCGCAGTTTCCTACCAGAATGACACTGATATGTAACGAAGTGTAGAACTTTGATACTTGATTGATTGCATAGTTTTTTCAGACAATTAGTCCACAGTTAAGCGGGTCTTACATTGAAATGACAGGGTCTTGTGTTCAATTAAAGTAAAGAATATAATTTAAAAGCAATTAATAATTCCTAGGAAGTAGCTGGGTAAGTTCTTATATGATAGCAGCTTTCACTGTTCAGAACTATTCTACATACAAACAAATAGGTTTGTTAGCACCCGATTATTAGCTCATATAGTCTGATCTTCACGTAGAACATAACCATCAGGAAGATATTCTATCTTGCCAAATGTTAGAGATTTTAGGTTTAATACTAAGCCATGGTAGCACAGTTATTAGAATGCAGTATTGCAAACTAACTCTGCCGACTGCCAGCACTTTGATTCTCACTGGCTCAAGGTTCAACTCAGCCTTCTATCCTTTTGAAGATGGTAAAATGAGGACCCAGATTGTTGGGGGCAATATGCAGACTCTGTACATCGCTTAGAAACGCCTGTAAAGCACTATGAAGCGGTATATAAGTCCAAGTGCTATTGCTACTGCTACTTTAGACCTGCCCAAATAACTGATTATTTGATGCAAATCAATGATTTGTGATTTGAAGAGACTTATTTAATTTGAGTTTGCAACTTGAAGGAAAACTGATTCTACTTTTATTCCTACAGAAATTACACTTCTTGATGCATTTCTCAAGGATGCTGATTAACAAATAACTTGTCACCTTCCTCATTCATAAAAACATACAGGGTCAGTTTGTTAGAATAACTATTAAGAGATAGTTATCTCTTAATCACCCTTCAAAGTGATTTGTTTTAGATCAGTTTTTTTTAAAACAAGTCTTCTGCTTTGGTGGATGAAGCTATTGACTCTTCAGTTGGCCAAGTTGCAATTTCAGACCACGCTCCTTGATTTCTTACAATGACCCTTAAAAATTACTTCAAATAATGTCTCAATATTTCATTAATAATAAATTTCTCTTTTGTGGGATATAGTCAAAAGGAAATGGGAGTTTGGAGTGTTTTGAAATGAGCAGGAGTTCTGTCAATAAATTCATACCATAGGACACATTTAAAGAATATAATTATGAATCCATAATCACTTTTCTTCCTGCAAAATATTCTAGATTTCAGATTTTCATTTTGTACAGTTGGCAGAAATGGTTAAAGACCATCTTGTTTTATGCCAAAAATCCTAAAATGAATTGTATAAAGTATTTATGATGAAAACATTTCAGAGTATTTAGACCTGTGAGCAATCATAGTGTCTGTGTCTTTTTTTTAGTTGCTGCATGTTCTTCACTTTTTTCCTTCAAAATTATCCCTGCAATATTTTTAGCCAGGAATGTTCAGATCATTACAGTTTTTTGTCTGAATAAAAGACAAACACTAGAAACCTGGCAAAATGCTTTCTGAAGCTTTTTCCTGCCATCTACTGTTTTTTTGGATTTTTACAGACTGGGTATGAAAGGGTTAAATAAATAAGCAAATGATGTCATGGCTCTACTACCGGTAGATGATGTTATGAAGATTCCACATAGATCTATTCAGATCAGCTGACTTAACATTCTGCTTCCTTTTAACATCATTTCTGAACACAGAAAATTGGGTAACCGAATTCTGATTATCTGGAAATCACTGAGAGGCTTTCCTAGAAATCCCTCAGATGAGTTCTCCAATTTAGCCCCAAGTTTTATTTGAGTTTAAATTTAGTTGGTGTCGTGATTCGGAAGTCAAGATATACACAAAGCTCTCTTGCATTTCAATAATTGTTTCTGTCACTTCAGCAACACCACTGGCTCCCAATGGCATTGCTCAGCTTTTCTGCCAAAACATTAATCGTGACTGTGGATCTGTATTTCCTATGAGGTGGAGATTCAATGCTATCTTAGCTGAGAAGGACCCAAAAAAATTGGAAGAATTAAACACTGCCTTTAAATTTGGTTTGGAAAATGAGTTACCCATTGACAGGACTCATCCCTCACCTTCTGCTGTTTAGCTTACTGCTTTTTATAATACTTTAATGTGAATAAATATGACTTGTGGTTGGCAAGATGGATTGACCTGGGTTTTCAACAGAGTGGCATGAATCAAAGGTGCTTCTTATTTATTTTCAAGTTCTTGCGTGTATGTGATTTTCAGCACTTTCATTTATTTTCTTTTATTTCTTTTATTTATTTGTCAAACACGTATAAGATAAAAGATAGAAGTATAAACATGATTATGAATACAGGATAAGGATATGAATAAATGGGGATATGAATAAATAGGGATGGTAGGCATGTTGGTGCGCTTATGCATGGCCCCTTACAGACCTCTTAGGAATGGGGTGAGGTCAACAGTAGACAATCTAAGGTTAAAGTTAAAGTTAGATTAAAGCATTAGAAATTAAGATAACTTTAAAAATATCTATTGTTCTGAAATAACATCATCAGCATGGAGTGTTGGGGGAGGGAATAAAGGGGAGGGATTGAATGCTTATTCAATCCTTCCCCTTTATTTCTGGGACTGAGAACAAGAAAACCTAGTGTAGCCAAAGAGGTTACCAAACTTTGAGTAGGTGTAGACTTTTGTCTGTAAGCTCTAGAGGAAGAGGCCCTAACAGGAGAGAACGCAATTTTGTTCTGTGTTCAATGTGCCTTCAATTTTCCTTCTGTGTTCAATGTGCTTAACAAAACAAAGAGAGTTTGCTCAACCTTTTCCTGCTTGCTTATGTCTGTTTGTGTCCTTGAAAAAGAAAGTGGGTGGACATTACATAGATTTCTGGGCAATCCCGATGGCACAAGGACAATTTTTGCTCTTGGAAAACAGAAGGTTGAAAGAATGTGCATAGATTGTCAGGACTGTTTCCCCCCCAAAAAAAGTTCTCCTAATTTCTAATGCTTTAATCTAACTTTAACTTTAACCTTAGACTGTCTACTGTTGACCTCACCCCATTCCTAAGAGGTCTGTAAGGGGC
>JANHFT010007349.1:285657-295816 GCA_032467955.1 Pseudoxenodon macrops
GCACAATTTTAACACTTTTTTAATCACGTTTTCCTCTGATGGCATATTTCTGTTCTTCCAATTTTGTGCATTGACAATTCTTGCTGCCGTTATGATGTGTAGTATTAAATACTGAATTTTTTTCCTCATATTTTCATGTGATTATATCCCTAATAGAAATAGTTCCGGTTTTAGTTCTATTGGTTGTTCAATTATTCGCTTCAGCCATGTTTTTATTTTTATCCAATACATTTTTGCTCCTGTACACGTCCACCACATGTGGTAGTATGTTCCTTGTGTCTGGACCGGTTAGAACTGGTAGGAACCGACCTCTGCACTGGATCCTGAACTCATGGAAAGTACCGCCTTCGCATAACAACGTGGCAAGGGCGGAAGGCAGAGGTGGGATTCAGCAGGTTCTGACCGGTTCTGGAGAACCGATAACGGAAATTTTGAATAATTCAGAGAACCGGTAAATATCACTTCTCACTGGCCCCGCCTCCATCTCTTCTCTGCCTCCCGAGTCCCAGCTGATCAGGAGGAAATGGGGTTTTTACAGTATCCTGCCACGCCCACCAAGCCACACCCACAGAACCGGTAGTAAAAAAAATTGAATCCCACCACCGGCGGAAGGGAGGTGGTTAAAATGAACCGCCGTCCAAATTGGAGCTGCCAAGCTCTTTAACTGTCCTGCTTTTAAGCTCATTGTCAGCCTCTAAGAATTTCAGAATAGCGTCGACGTAGCCGCCAAATACCCGATCCTGCCCCAATCCTCTTAAGATTTCATATTACAACATTGTATGGAGAAAAGATCTTTTCTCCTTAATCATCGTTAAAACCCTCTTCTGGAGATAAAAACAGATTTAAAGCAGAAAAGGCTGCGAAATAAAGAGAGATTTCCAACGTCATAAGCTTATTCTATTTGTAAGAGCTGTGAATTAAAACCACCCTACTAGCAAGCTTAGGTTTTTTTTAAAAGACTCCGGCAGTCTGTTGTCTTGCAGAGGAAAAAGTTTATTGGATTTTATTTTATTTTTTTGGTCCCTCACAGGGAGTCCTCGACATACGACCGCAATTTGAGCCCAAAATGTATGTTGCTAGATAACATACATTCGTTAAGTCAGTTTTGCCCCATTTTGCGCCCTTTCTTGCCACAGCGGTTAAGGGAATTCACGGCAGTTGTTCAGGGAGTATGGTCGTTAAGTGAATCTGGCTTCCCCCATTGACTTTGCGGGTCAGAAGGTCGCAAAAGGGGATCGCGTCATCCTGGGACACTGCAGCCGTCATAAATGTGAGTCAGTTGCCAAGCGTATTAATTGCGATCACGTGACCACGAGGATGCTGCAATGGTCATAAGTGTGAAAAATGGTCTCGGTAACTTTTTTCCAGTGCTGCTGTAACTTTGAACAGTCACTAAATGAACTGTTGTAAGTCGAGGACTACCTGTATTTTCAAACGAGAAGAAGGAACTCACATTTAATCGATCGTCCTCGACTTACAAACATCCGTTTAGCGACCTTGGAAGTTACGATAGCACTGAAGAAATGTGACTAGCGATCACTCCTCACACTTACGACTGTCGCAAGCATCCCTATCATCACGTGATCAAAAATTTGGCACTCGACAACTGTCTTGTATTTGTCACATTTTCTGCACCTGCCGAGCTGGGATTATCTTCCCACAGAGCAAGAAGCGCCTTGCTTAACGATGGACTGTAGTATAGGGTCCCCTGCTCGAGCAGGGGGTTTGAATAAAAGACCTCCAAGGTCCCTTCCAACTCTTTTATTCTGTTGAGAAGCAACAGATGGAAACTAAGGAGAGAAGCAACCTAGAACTGAGGAGAAATTTCCTGACTGGGAGAGCAATTAACCAGTGGAACCACTTTCCACCAGAGGTTGTGAAGGCTTCAACACTGGAAATTTTTAAGAAGAGATTGGACAACCATTTGTCTGAAATGGTAGAGGGCAGGGGTGTAAACACAAGGCCCAGGGGCTGGATCTGGCCCATGGGGTACTTAGATCTGGCCTGTGGGGCCACCCTGGAAACAGTGAAGGACTGGCCCGCGGTGCTTCTGCCTGCAAAAACGAAGCACAGGAGGGCTGCCCTCCTCAGTTCCTTTTTTGCTGGCAGAGAGTTGCAGGAGGCCATCGCAGCTGAAAACGGAGCTCGGGCTGCCACAGATGTCCCCGACATGAGCGACATTGAGCTGGATGCACCCCACCCCAGCCATGCCTACCCCAGCCTCCTGAGGTCAAACACAACCCTGATGCAGCCCTCAATGAAATTGAGTTTGACACCCCTGGTCTAGGGCTTCCTGCCTGAGCAGGGGGTTGGACTAGAAGACCTCCAAGGTTCCTTCCAGGTCTGTTATTCTATTACTCCTGGTGGGCATAGATCCACCCACCCAATCTGTCTCTACCTGAGATCATACCTTTTTCTTTCTTCTTTCCCATATGTCAGATTTCCAGGGAAAATAAGCTTTGCATATTGACCGTTCCCAGTGAACTTTTGAAATGAGATTAAGGCCTCATTAAGGCTGCACATGGGACCTAAGGCTGCACATTGCTTACCCCTACCTTAGAGACTTACTGAATTCCCCCCCACCCCTGATGGGCTTGGCTTTTCAGTCTTTAGCGTGATCTCTTACCTTCCCGTTTCTCTTCTCATACAATCCTCATTTTCTGAGATTGCGTAATGACCCAAATCATAAAGAGGCTCTAATTCAAACCCCTGTGCTTGCATACATGTTCATTCATTAACCAATTCATACTCACATTTATGCTGAACCTTTTGCAGCAATGTAAGATTATATTGTCCTCATACTGATAGACTCTATTAGTGTTGTTCAGTGGTGGGTTCTAATGTACCTTGCCGGTGGTTCGCTGCCTCCTGTGCTGCGTGGGCGTGCCTCACGCCCGTGCATGCGCATCCTGTGCGCACGTGCATGTGCAGTAGAAAAAAGCCCCGAATCTTTTTTAAAAAGGCCGAAAACAAGATGGTGACGCATGCGCAGTGCCGGAAACTCGGTTTCTGCACATGCGCAGAAGAAAAAAAAAATCCAAAATTAAAAATAAATAAATAAAAATTCCCAAAAAAAGATGTTGGCGCCCACGGAGCAACAGAACCTGCTCCGTGACATCACCAGCAGCCTACTACCTACTCGGTAGAACCGGTCCAAACCGGTAGGAACCCACCTCTGGTGTGGTTCCAGAGAAATAACCAGAGTGCTGGTTTGATCTAGCCGCTCTGCTAGAAAGCAGGAGGCCATGAGTTCTAGTCCTGCTTTCGGCATGAAAACCAGCTGGGTGACTTTGAGCCAGTCTGTATCTCTCTTAGCCCAACATAACCTCACAGGGTTGTTGTTGATATTAATTGCGCCTTCAATTATCTGCAAAAATCATAAAGGCGGGATATGAATGATAAATGAGTAAATAAATCTTCAGCCAAAGTTCTTTGCAGTTGGCTGTGCTGATTTGTGAATACAGTTGCTAGATTTATAACGTCTGGGTCATGCAGCTCTCTTTTCTATGACAATCAAACTGCAGACGTAAATGACGTTGCTTTTTCATAGGAGTAATAGATTTGTTGTTGTTGTTATTGTTGATAGTTGCGAAGCCATGTCCGACCCATCGCGACCCCATGGACAACGTACCTTCCTGTCCTCTACCATCCTCTGGAGTCCATTTAAGCTCACGCCAGACTGCTTCAGTGACTCCATCCAACCACCTCCTTCTCTGCCGTCCCCTTCTTCCTCTTTTGCCCTCAGTTGTTCCCAGCTCTTCTCTAGGGAGTCCTTCTTTCTCATTAGGTGGCCAAAGGATTTGAGTTTCCTCTTCAGGATCTGGCCTTCTAAGGAGCAGTCAGGGGTGATCTCCTCTAGCTAATGAGAGAAGATCAGATGGAGAAAAGTCCTGGTTCCACTAAGATCCCCAAATATTTCTGAGCGGCCGTGTTTTTTGTTTTTTTAATATGAGCCACCGACATCCTGCTTTCATAACAAAAATTGTGGTGTGTTCTCAAGAAAACAGAACCAACTGCTCTGACCCATTTTATCTCACTCCGTCCAGCCTCCCCTTCAGCTTTCAGTCAGGGGGGAAAAAAATGCAGCAAATTTTGAATCAAACGTGATCTTAAACCAGGCTGAATATTAAGTAATGGAATTCGTTTAGCTGACTGCTGATTTCAGCAGAAAAATAAAAGGAACATTAGCTATAGAACGTAGCCAACAGACATTTACATCTCTCTCTCTCTCTCTCTCTCCTCTCTTTCTTTGAACATCTGAACTGGATAACTGCCTTTCTTTCCCCCTCTCGTTTGATGGTGGTGCTGTTGTTGTGTGTGAGAGAGAATGGAAACTTTAGAAGAAGAAGAAGAAGATTGAAAATCAGATGGCCTTCTTGACTCATCTCGTCTCATGTGCCTATCGCAGGCCGAGCTTTTTGCAAGAAGGGTAGAACCAATGACACTGCGTTTCAGGATGACACCGGAAATGTGGCAATATTGTAGCTGCAGGACACGATAGAGTTGTCTATCGCTCTACTTATAGACCTGCTAATTTAACCACGGCTTACACAATCAAAGCAGTTTTCTGCAGGTGCATAAAATATTGAAGCCTGACTTAGCAAACCAGGAAAGTCTAATATAGAATAGAATAGAATAGAATAGAATAGAATAGAATAGAATAGAATAGAATAGAATAGAATTCTTTATTGGCCAAGTGTGATTGGACACACAAGGAATTTGTCATTGGTGTGTATGCTCTCAGTTTACACAAGGAAAATAAAATACATTCATCAAGAATAATGACTTAGTGACAGTCAAGGTTACTAATAAGCTATAAAATCGTACTAGGACACAAATAAAAACAATAGAATTGAAAGATACAAGCAATATGGTTAATAGTAATAAGTGAGAAGAGACAGATATTAGTAAGGAACAGAATAATAGTAGTAATATAATACAGTCTTAGTAAATTATTTGATAGTGTTGTGGGAATTAGTTGTTAAGCAGAGTGATGGCATTTGGGGGGAAACTGTCCTTGTGTCTAGTTGTTTTGGTGTGCAGTGCCCTATAGCATCTTTTTGAGGGTAGAAGTTGAAACAATTTATGTCCAGGATGTGAGGCGTCTGTAGATATTTTCACAGAAATTTTCACAGAAATTTTAAGTAAGGAAATTTATCTTAAGTGAGGAAAAATCATTGCATATGAAAACACTGTGGAGTTCATAATCAAGAGTTTGTCCTATCGTTTCCTTTGAATTAGGTCACAGGGGGAAGAAGGGGGGGCAGCTCAAAATAATATTTCATTGCTGATCCCAGATAAAGATGAGGTTACGTAACTCATGAGAACAGACTTTACATTCAAAAAGCTGCCTGTTGCTTCTGAAAGCACAAGGGGGCGCTGTCTGGATTTTTTAATATATATATATATATTTAGGACTTTCCTTACTGTTGCCAAACCGCTAAGGTTGCTTAATTCACATACTTTCTGAACTAGGGAGCAACTCAGCAACTATATTAGTCAAGAATTTGTTTAAAGCAAACAGGTCCCTTTTTGTAAATCATGCAGTTCTTTCAAGTCTGCACTGCCCAAAGCTTACATGAATGATAAAAGTAGTAGTCAGAGTATAAAGCCATTAATTAGCCTTAATAGAATCATTAATTAACGTTGGCTGATATAAACATGAAATGTAAAATTAGTGTCTTAGTTTTGGGAGTTTTTTCCTTTTGAAAAAATGTCACAACTCTGCATGCTTTGCATCCCATGATCCTATGATCCTATTGCCTCCATCCCTCCAGCTCCTAATATTCTAGGCCAGGGCTGTCAAACTCACGGCCTGTGGGCTGGGTGCATCACACATTGGCCATGGCCACACCCAGTTTAGCAAAAGGAGGGGGAAGTCGCGATACGTCATGTGAGGACACTGTGACGATGCGAGTTTGACACCCCTGTGCTAGGCTAAAAATGCAAAATGGCTAACCCTAAAATGGATGGCTTGTGTTTCAGTGACTCACATGATCTCAGAACATTCATGAATTGGCTAGACAATTGTTAGGTTTGGAGACAAGCCTTCCAGGTTGGAGGCTGTGATTGTTGCTGCTTTTAAAAAAGCAACAAGGCAACGGGGAAATGCTAGGTTTGATTTTTAATTTGCAGCAGTGAGTGAAATTGCCATGTGTCTGTTTTTGCGTTGAATCAGGTTTTACACTTCATGTGCGATAATCTGCTCAGAAGAGGCATTCTGCCCAGCAGCCCAGGACAAAATGGCCATTGAAGGCAAAGAGCGGTGATTGGCGGGGGGGTCACAGCCAATTGAAACAGAGGTATTTGCCGAGAATGAAATGAAGCACAGCTGGCAGATTGCACTGCCTGGCTTGTGCTGGTGGAGAAAAACAGTACTTTTGGTGCACAGCAAGAAAACGCAGGTAACTGTTGTCTTCCTGGCAGGCTAGAAGAGGGATGAGAATGACATCATTCATTCCTGACCTCCCAAAACAGTAGCTGGTTCATCCTCACATTAGTGTAAGGAAGTATGGATCAATACAACTCATTGAAAGTTCTCTGAGTAGCTCCTGACTTCATGGGGAAAACACTATTTAAAATCACGGATGACTGAAACTTTGTGAGCTGAGGATAGAATGAAGGCAATATGACATCGGCATTAAAGAATAAAGAAGCTACCAGAGCATATTTGTGCTATAGATAAATGAGGTCCAAATATACTGGGTCTCTATTACCATAATTCTCAACCAACAGGGAGAAGGAGAAAGTTCAGATATATTTTTGTTAGGGGAAATTCCTGGTCATAATGGAAATATGATTAATATAGCTATTAGACATTTTAGTAAAAGAATGCTGAAAAAGCTCTTCTTTCCTAGAGTTTGTCCAGGAAAATGAAATATTGTATGCTGTGTTTCTGAACCACCAGCAGAATCCCTTAGGTGTTCCAGGAACATAGCTACTAATTGATCTTGCAGCTTGTAGCTGATGCTGTCCAAATGTGACCTTCAAAATTACAAAAGCTATATCTAATCCCGGTAACGGTTTCAAGATTTAAAATAAATATTCATAGCAACCCATATATGTTATGGGTATTGCAGACAAAGTTAGGTGCCTTTAAATCCTGCTGATTTTGATTGGAAAGATGTGTTTGCTTGATTCTTCCACTGAATTCAGTAGCGCTTAAATCGGTCACATCAAAGAGAAGTATCATGCCCAATTCTCATACACTGCCTGTAATTGATACTGTAGTTTTCGTGGCAAGGGTTGCTAGAAGTGGTTTGCCATTGCCTCCTTTCTAGGGTTGAAAGAGAGTGACTAGTCCAAGGTCACCCAGCTGGCATTGTGCCTAAGTTTTTAGCCTGGTGCCTTAACCAGAGGTGGGTTCCTACCAGTTCTATCTGGTTCTTTAGAACCATTAGTAACTCGGCGATGACATCACGGAGCTGGTTCTGTCGTTGTCTCCGTGGGCGCCGCCATCTTGGATTTTGCTTCTGTGCATGCGCAGAAGCTGGTTTTTGATTGCTGTGTGTGCATGCGCACACGGGCTTCATGCACGCACATGCAGCGCAACCCTGAACGAACCGGCAGCAAAATAACCCACAACCCACCCCTGGCCTTAACCACTGTATCAATCTGCACATACACACAAGCATACACACAAGCAGTTCATTATCTGGTTCACAGTCAGCCCAAGGCCCTATCTTTGCTGTTATAACCGAACTGTTTTGTCTCCTTCTATTATTGATATAAAAGAAAAAGGTATGGCCACAGGCTGACTGTGGAGCAGATAATGAACGGATTATGTGCACGTTCCAAAGAAAGCTAAATTGGGAGTAGAAAGGCAACCACTCTCCATGATATGATCACCGTTTTTCAAGGAGAAACATCAGGAATTGCTTTGAGATCCTGAACCTTATTCATGGGGAGCCAGAGGGACTGTGAAAGAAATTAAAGAAGTTGCTAAGGATGAATGTGAAGTAGAGGCTGCCAAAGATCAAGAAACAGAAGAAAGCAAACTGGATGTCAGAAACAAATGGTAGACATTGCCAAGAATAGGAGACAAGCTAATGCCAAGAAAGTCAAAGATCTCAGGAAGGAACTGAACAAAGAATTTCGGAGTTAGAAAAGGCAAGAAACAACTTTACAACATCTGTAAAGACATTGGATGGAAATAGATACAGGAAACAAAGAAATCTTTGAAAAGATATCTGAACTCAGGAGGAGGCTTCAACCTCAAATTGGTATGCTGAAGGACACCAGTGGACAGATGCAAAGAAGAGCAACCAGTACAATGGAGATGTCAATATTCAAGATAGCTTAGTAGATTCCCCCTACTACAAGTACTTTAATACTCAAAGATGAAGTTAGATCGGCACTTCAGTCATCACCATGTTAGAAAACCTACTGGAATTCATAGAAAATAGCTACAGAAATACATAACAGAAGAAGAGCCACTAAAGATTCAAACCATACTATGCCATCACATGTAAAAAGAGAAACAAATTGGATTAAATAAGGGTCCATTCCAATACCAAAGGATGAAGACTTTTAATAGACTGTGCAAATTATTGTATAGCACCCTTAATTTCATATGCTAAAAAATAATGCTAACATAGCATTATTTTTTTTAGCATATAGTACATCATAGATTATAAATGTATGTTAAAAAATAATGCTGGATATTCAAACTGACTTTGCAAAGGGCAAGCAAAAAGGCTCACTGTTTCTCATTGATGCAATAATAACAGGGAAAGTCAAGGAACATCCCAAAGAAGTCAATGATTATTGATTATAGAAAGGTTTTTAATTGTATTAACCATATTAACGTATGGAATATGTTTAGGAAAATGGGAATTACAGAATAACTCATTGTTCTTCTGCAAAATCTATACAGATGTCAGGAAGCCACACCTGGACAGTATAAAAAAGACTGACTCCAAGTGAAAAAAGAAGTGAGACAAAGTGGTACACATTCCCCTTATATTTTCAGTTTAACTTCTGATGCATATTGAAAGAGACATTGCATTAAAAGCAGATGAGTATGATTTTAAAACTGGAGGGAAGAAATATCAAGAACTTGCATTATGCATTATGCTGATAACATTGAAATTTCTATCAATGAAAGTCAAAGAAGCCAGTATAAAATGGAAGTAGTATTTCATTAGAATAAACCAAATTAGGTACAACAATCAGCCTCGGAATTGACAATAAAGATATTGAAATAGTAGATAGTTTCAGTCTTTTAGTTTCGACTATCAAGTGTAAAAGAATTGGTAGTTTAGAAAAATGCCCCAAACTAACACTTGGTAGAATGCAATTAAAATATGGAATAAAATATTCAGATATCATGTTCAAAGATCAGAACTATACAGGCAATACTGTAGTTCTTTCTGCATGGAAGCAAAAGTTAGATTCTGACGAAACAGAACAGAAAGAATAATTAATGACTTTGAACATTGGTATTGACACCTTCTGAGAATGCCCTGGATAGTCAAGAAAACACAGAAATGAAACACAGTACAAATCTGTCCAGATACAAATGACCAGGCTCAAATTACACATTACGCAAACTTCTCTCCTGAGAATTTCATAATGTTGGAAAAACTGAGCAAAAAGAGAAAAAGATAACTACCAGCAAAATAAATGGATTTTTGGATTAGAAAATTGTTTGGTGACCAGAGACCATTTACTTGTTTGTTTGTTTGTTTGTTTGTTTGTTTGTTCTCCTTGAGGATCTGATGTTATATGTAACTTTTGTAATATATTGATTTGCTTTCTTTTTATTGAATTGTTTTTAACCTAATTTTATGAGATTGGGATGTAAGACACTCAGAGTCATTTGGAACTGAAGCAAGCTATAAGACATAATTTTGGTGGATGGGGTGGGCCAGGGAAATGAACCCTATATTTTTCTTTTGTTTTATTGTTCTTTATTTTTTTACACTGAAAGCTACCCAGAGTTTTTTAGAATTGTCGGGGCTCTAAATTCAATTAATTAATTAAATAAACCACTGGATGGAGTGGGTTGAATTTTTCAATCCATTTTGAAATGTTCTGGACTGACATAATGGAAAAAAACATTTGCTAATCTTACTAGAAGGACAGAGAATAGAATAGAATAGAATAGAATAGAATAGAATTCTTTATTGGCCAAGTGTGATTGGACACACAAGGAATT
>JANHFT010007351.1:20843-38595 GCA_032467955.1 Pseudoxenodon macrops
TAAGTGAATTTTGCTCCAGTTTACGGCCTTTCTTTCCACAGTTTTTAAGTTAATCATTGCAGTTGTTAAATTAGTACCTTGACCCCCCCCCCAAATAAGCACTTGGACTTATTTTCGGGGTGGTCTTATTATTTTTGAGGTGCAGGAGGCAGAAAGCATGGTCACCTCATGGCTGCTGCTGTTTTGAGGAGGGCTTATTTTCAGGATAACATAGTTTGAAATATTTAAAATTTAGCAGCTGGGGCAGTGAAGGGTTGTGCAGTGAGGCAGAGCAGGCGGCTGTGGTGAACTGGGCGTAGATTGCTGGCTTTTGCATGAGGTAACCTGTGCTGTGATTGGTTGCTGTGGGTGTGGAGGGGGAGTTTCCCTTCCCCCCCCCACCTTTTTCCCTGCGGGTGCTCTTAATTTACCTCATGATGCTCCTGCTGTGTTGATGTGCTTGATGATGTTCTTGTTTGCCTGACTACCTTGTTTGATGTAAATATATAACATTTATATAAAACTATTAAGTTCATGTCAGTGTCTATGACTTTATTTGGACACCGGCTACGCAATTCCCTGACATGGTTGTTAAGTGAATCTTGCTTCCCCGTTGACTTTGCTTGTCTGAATGTCCCAAAGGTGATCACGTGAACCTGACACACCGCAACCGTCATAAGTACCTGCCAGTTGCCAAGCATCTGATTTTTGATCACATGACCATGGGGATGCTGCAACGGTGGCAAGTGTGAAAAATGGTAATAGGTCACTTTTTGGGCTTTAACTTCAAATGGTCTATAAGCGGACAATTGTTAAGTCGAGGACCACCTGTATTGAAAGGCTGCAGCCCTAATAAATCATGTTGAAAATTACATCGGTTATTTTGGACTGACTTATTACAATCAGTCTGGTTTATTTTGGTGATATGTAATTTGTGTTCTCCTGATTTACTTTTGGAGCCTTTCCTCTGCAGATGTAAATTATTCCACATTTGTTTTTGTGCAAAAGTTATTTTGATATTTTCCAATTCTAAATTCTCAAGGAACACCACCATCCATTTTAATAAGTGGTCTGAAAAGAAGATAAAAGGACCTTTCTGTCTTCCTACCTGGTTGAGATCTGGCACTAAAACTGGAACCATCCCTGAGATGATTGTCGTTGATAAAAGTTGCAAAACTCTGCCAGCTGCTGGATCACCTAAACCCTGACTTACCCAGACTGGAAAAGGGGCATAAGGATGGCAGCTGCTGCTTAGCACCTGCTTGCCCAGCTCTGCAGAGCAGGGAGCACAAGCATTTCTGCAAGACTCCTGAACAGCCCCTTGTGTTACCGGGTAACAACTGGGTGAGAGAGCAAAACCAACTTTCTGCTCAAAACGCATCTTAAAATTAAAAAAAGAGAAAGGACTGTTGCATTTGGATTTTTTTGGGGTCTTTGTGGGAACAAAATAGCCATGGATAGCGAGAACCCTGTTTGCTTAGCCTTCGTGAGGGCCTCCAGCACTCGGAGCAAACACGTCCTGTTGTCAGTGAGGAATTTTCATGAGGTCCCAATAGGAATCTCTGACCCAGCATGGCTTCAAGTGATCAGCTGCACTCTAGCACACACACACACACACGGCCGCTATGATTTTTACAGCTGAAGAAGAGCTGCTCCTGCTCTCCCAGCCCTGCGCTACACACCCCACAGAGTCCCAAGCCTGGGCCCCAGCACTTGGAGCGGGAAACTGGGGGGTCCTCCACCCTTCCCTTCCATGATTCCCTGCCTCAGGCACGCTGCCTGGATCCTCATTCTGGGAACGCCGGCGTTGGTGGCTCTGCAAAGCAAAGTCCTGAGAGGCTTTTACTGAGACAGAGGACGGTTCTTCTTATGTCAAGCCGGCTGTCCAGAGGCCTGGGAAGATTCCAGCAGAGTTTTTCATTTAGCGTCCATTCTCTCCCAGTATAAAGTATAAGCTGGGCAATTCAGAATGTCAGAAAGTCCAAATACCGTACTATATCTTCAAAGGTTTGCTTTTAGCACCACCCCTGCTAGCCCAGCCCAGAAAGCTCTGCCCATTTCTCTCCCTGTGGGCTGAAGCCAGCAGCAACAAGAGGGACTCACTTTTCAGACAGCTTGGGGGTGTTTTTTTCCTCTCCCCTGGCAAAGGGGCCCTCAGCAGCTTCCTTCATAAAAGTCACCAGCAGCTCAGCATCTGCTCCCGAGTCAGGTTTCCCCACCAGTTTCAGGATTGATGCGTGGAGCCGAAAGTAGACCTACCGAAAAGAAACTCACTGTGGCAAAAGTTTCTACTTTGAATCCAGCCATCTTACAAAATCCATACACAAGAGAGAATGAAAAGCAAGGCGAGCCAGATCCACCCTGGAGTCAGCCTTCTTGGCAGTGCCCATCTGTTAGGACCATGCCGGACCTCTCAGGGCAGTTGAAACCATTCAAGTCGCTGGACAAAGAGGCCTTTCATGCCTTTTGCGGTGCCCAGCATTGCAGTCTAATAAAGCCAATGTATGAAGGCCTCAATCAACCAACCTGCCACCCTGTGCAAAGGTACCTGCCTGTAAAGTGGCCAAGGAGGCCAAGAGATTTCAGGTAATGGACTTTTCATTCAGGAGCTGAAGGCAGCTTCTTTCCTCTTCCTCTCAGCTGGGGAAGGGCTATTCTCAGTGTCTGGGGTGTGTGTGTGTGTGTTCCTCACACGTAGAGGGGAAGGATGATGATATTGAGGGAGGTACAGAAAATCCCATCACCACAGTGATGAGGGGAGAAACATACTGTATCTCAAGACCACAACAGACAGAAAAGATGTCCCATTGCAGATGAGATGTGCCTCCCTGGCCTGTGTTGGGCCTTCTCTCGAGGGCCCTTGCGCTGCTCTTCAAATGGCACACACTTTCTCATGATGCTTCAGAAGGCCTCGAGAGAGCTTGAGCCCTTCCCAAGGATCACGACAAGACTCTGCCTGCTGTTCTTCAAACTGTAGAGATGAGGAGCCCTATTACCTTTTACTATACTCGATAGCACAGTATGAACAGTAGAATTCATGTTTCTGGGTTCTATAATCTCCCAGGACTTGAAATGGACACCATCATTAAAAGGCACAAGAATGTTCTTCCTGAGTCAACTCAGAAAGCTCAGACTTCCCAACGAGCTGCTGATACAGTTCTACAGAGGAATTATGGAGTCTGTCATTTTGTACCTCAATAACTGTCTGGTTATCAAACAGGACAGGTACAGACCAACTGATACCGGTAGTTAGGACTGGAGAAAGAACAACTGCAACCAGTCCGCCTTCTATTGAGGACCTGTATATTGTGAGGGTCAGGAAGGGGGCTGAGAAAGTATCTACAGACCCCTCACATCCTGGACATAAACTGCTTCTACTCCTCCCTTTGGGACACCACTACAGGGCATTACATGCTAAAACAGACACAGGGAGTTTTTTCCTCGTGCCATCACTCTGCTGAACACCTAATTCCTACAGTGCTGTCTTATGTCTATGTACTTACCCATATTGTAGGATTGTAGCATTATTATCATCCTTTGCATCTTCTCTACTACCCCCTTACTGGTAGCATTATTACGAGTATTATTACTCTGTTGTTTTGCAATGCACTGTTCACTGACAGGTTCTGCACTGGAGACAAATTCCTTGGGTGTCTAATCACTCTCGGCCAAATAAAGTATCCCATCCCATTTGGAAAATGGTGTCAGCACGATCAGCAGCTGCCTTGCCTGAGGCCAGGCTGAGCACAACTCATCGGTAACAGGAGGAAGATGATGAAGGTCAGCTGGATGCAGCAAGGCCTCTGCAGGGCAGGGCAGGTGTATACGTGGCTGGCCTTTTTGCTTGGGTGGCTGCTTATGACATAGGGCCTGAGGTAGTGGTACTGGGACTAAAACAGGCCCAGGGATGGTGTGGTTGTCCAAGACTGCTGAAGCTGTGGGCTTCTACTTCAGCCCCATAGCAATAGCACTTATACAGTGCTTTACAGCACCCTCTCTAAGCTGTTTAGAGCAAATTGCAAATTGCCCCCAACAATCTGGCCCCTCAGAAGGATGGAAGGCTGAGTCAACCTGGAGCCAGTAAGAATCGAACTGCTGAACTGCAGGCAGCCTGCAGTACTGTATTCTAACCACTGTCCCACCCATGGTCTGTTGCAGACGATGGTCGAAAAGGCCGAGATGGAGGGGGAGGGGAAGGATAGGAGGTGGGGGGAATTGAAGTCCTCCAGGGGTTGTAGTGCGGGTGGCCTGTTTTGATCACATGATTGTGGGGGGCTGCTATAACTTCAGGCCCAAGGGCTAAGTACCATTCAGCACTGCCATAATTTTTAACAACCATTGAATGAATGGTTGTTAAGCGAGGACTACTTGTATTACATTAGTCAGATGATTTTGAGAATGGCACCTGTACCTTCTTCCCAAAGTGGCTGTGTCCCACCTAGTTCACTCTCTTTGGGGGCACTTCTAGTGTGTTGGGGTGCATCTGCCAAACAGGATTCCATCCTCTCTTTCGGCATGAAAGCCAACTGGGTGACTTTTGGCCAATCGCTCTCACTCAGCCAAAGTGGGTGCTGGTTGTGGTGACCAAAGTAGGAAAAGGGAGGAGTATTGGGTATGTCTGCCGCATTGAATTACATGTTTAAAAAGCGGAAACATTCAGCCAAAGGGGCTCAGCATTAAATTAGATGAATGGCAGGCAGGCTTCTCTTGCGCCTCCCTCACCCCCAGTTAGGACTAGAAGGGGCTGGAAGTAGGACCCAGACTGAGGAGATGCACAGGAACGCAGTCTTTCTCAAAATCCCAGCTTTTAGCGTTTTCTGAAGATGACACAGTCCAGAACAGACATCAAGCCCCTTGTCTGCTGTAGCTGCCAAGGGAAGAGAGGCTCAAACTTGGCCAGCCTCTTCCATTAGGCTGATGCAAGGCCCTGATCAACTGAAGGCCAAAGAGGAAGGCTGGAGGCTTCACCCGAACCACGGGCCACCTTTATGTGAAGGCGGCTCTGGCCCAGCTGCTACCTATGGATCACCTAGGGGTGGGTGACTGGTGGGTCTGGCCCTTGCCTTACCTCCAGGGCCTCCATGGCAAGCTCTGGGGGGTTATGATAGTGGATCTTCTTGGGGTACCGTGCTGCCTCTTCATGCAAGAAGTGACACGCCTGCTTGTAGTGAAAGAGGTAGACCCCAGGGGGCTGCTTCTGCTTCTCCGCAATCTTCCCCAGCATGTAGTGAATCAGCCACTCCTCTTCGTCTCCGTCACCCTCGCAGTGGGAAGCCGACGTGAAGCAGTGCTTGGCCGTTTCCAACATGCCGTTGCGGCGCTCTTCCATCTGAAAGAGGAAGCTGGCTCAGCAGCAAATCACAAGCAGGGTGGCAAGCCCCTCGTGCCATGACCGCCGTCCCCACCTGCTGCACCACCTCCGAGGGCAGCTCCGATTTCCACTGCTTCAGCTGCCGGGAGGCGAATGAGTGCAGAGCGTAGGAAATGGTGCCGTACTCTATCCAGAGCGAGAGGTTGGAGCCATCGATCTCAAGGGCTCGTTTGAAGCAGCTCAGCACTGGGGTGGATTGCTTCCAGATGAGGCCGTCGCTCTTCAGTTCGTTGGAGTTCAGCTTATCCTGAATGCGGCTGGCCCGGGCCAGGGCCATACCAGCCCACGAGTCAAACCTGAAAGAGAACACACAACCACAGTCCCACTTTGCACAGAACCCAGGAGGGCCAACCATTGAGATCCCACAAGGCCCTTGACTTTTCAACCTGGTCAGCCTAAGGGAACTGTCAGAGGGTGGGCCTACAGGCTCAGGGACCTTGACGAAATCATGGGTCAAAGAGCCTTTGGGGCTTAATGCCAGCTTCTGATAACACCTAGCAGAAGTAGCTGCTTTTTCAGCTAAGCTTTGTAAATGCAACGTACAATTAGCTAGCTAATTGCCTGACCTTCCACAGTAGAGAGCATCTCGTCCTTCTCTGTTGGCAAGACAGCCTGCTATTGCTAGCTTTTAAACTATTTTTCCCCTCTGGCCCCAGAGCAACCCTAAGCATGTATATAGATGTCCGGATTATGATACATACTTAATCTGTGTGCGCACCAGTCTATTTTTAAAAAAACTTTACAAATTTTAGAGGTTAAGTGTGTGTATGTCACACAGATTAATGGCAGTTCTCTCTTCAGTTTGGCTAGCAACTGTGGTTTGCTACCTTTCCTCTAGTAGAAGACCTGAGCCCCTGGAACTCTCTATCTGCCCTCCATGCTGGTCTGCAATTGTCCTTTAGTGCTGTTACTCCTCTTCTGTCTTCAGATAGAGCCAAACAATTCTCTTCAGTGCTGCAAACACGGTCCAATTTAACCCTTCCTTGTCCTTCATTAAAGGCAGCAGCCCATCTTTACTAGCTGCTTGGCTGTCCAAATCTTTTTCTGCTGCCATGTCATCCATTCCCAAGCCTTGACTTCCTGAACTTGTATATGAAAGTGATTAAATCGTTGTCTCTAATGCCACACTAATAATATCCATTTTCCTGTGAGAACTAACCCTTTGAGAATCTAAACTAATGCCTATTCTAAGCTCTCAAACAGCAAAGGGAATATAAACTGTTTTGTTTCAGTGTCCAATCAACCTGAGGTTGTTGTTGTTGTGAAGTTAAAAATAAAAGGAGATCCAACCGAAGTACTAATTTTATAAACGAAAACATATTGTGTAGAATCAAAGAGCTGAAAGGGGCAATTTACGCCCAACCTCCTGCTCAGTCCAGGATCCAAATCAAAGCATTTGGTATCATCAGCTTTCTTGTTAAAAGCTGCTCTGGGAACATTTTCAGGCAGCTGAAAGAACTTCTCAAGGCTACAGTTCTGGAAATCAGTACCAAACCACAGAGACCTACACGAATGTTCTTCCTGGCTCACTTTCTTATTTTTTCTTTTATGAATTTAATATCCTCCTGTTGGATCTAGGAATCTTCTGAACCATGAAAATCTTCCATGGTTTCAATGACAAAATATAACAATGGGGTTGTTATATTATGTAATTTTGGAAGATATGTATTGCATCAAATATCCAAACAGTGTAACGGATGTAAAAATAACACAGTAAACATCCATCCGTGTTTCGACCTGTGCTCACATCAGGCATTTATTTTCATGCTCCTTTCATCTCAAGGGTAAAACAGATCAAAGAGGAGACGCCTCCCTCCATGATGGAGGGGGAAGGGAGGCGGCCCTTCTTTCCTGCTGCAGCATCAGCATCACCCGCTTCCCACTGAAGGGCTGGGAGGACCCGGAGTGTGGCACGAAGGCAACACAGCCAGAGAACCGGCCTGAGTCCCTTTATTGGCACCAACTTTGCCCCCGGCCTGAAGAAAAACCCTCCCACAAACCTGCAGCAGCTTCTGGCTGCAGATACTCCGGTCCAAGCGCTGCAAGCAGAATGACTGCAATCAATCACTCCAGCAGGGCAAGATAATGAATCCCAGAAGCAAAGAATAATTTCAGCAAGACAAGATAAGCACACAGAAGCACGGCAATAATTCAAACAGTCAGAAGGAATGCCAGGAATGCAGGCCACAACTCTCAACTCTAGATGAATTGTGTTCATCCCAACTGCCTCTCCTTTAAGCACCATCCCCAGGTGTGCCTTGGGGAATCGGGGCCCTTTCCTTCCTCCTAAACCAGGCAACCAACGTTGCTCTCTTCTGCATTCTTCCCTGCACGCCCTAGGATGAGGAGGGGATGGGCCTTGGTCTTCATCTGAATCCCCTCTTGTTCTACCTCTCCCCTGCTCTGTCCAGCCTGACTTTGCCCTTCCCCAGTATCCTCCACAGCCAAAGGAGCCACTCTCCCGCTCTCTGTCAGCTGTTCATCTTCCGTCTCAGATTCAAACTCTGATGGGGGCATGACAAGGGCTTTGTCCAGGAGAGAAGCTGCTGCTGCTGCCAGGATCAACAACAGCTGCAGCAATTTTCTGGAGGCCCAGGTGCCCATGGAACATAGACTGTGGGCAGCGCCAAAGGAAGGCAACGCAAACACCATCCTGCAACTAGGCAAAAGCTCCCCACTGAGCAGACGGTCAGCCTGACCTATTTGGGCAGATGCAGATGTCGTGCATGTAGAACTTGATGGCCTTGGACTGTTCCTTATTCTTGAAGTGGTAGTCAGCCAGGAGGTAGTATAGCTCAGTCACCACTGGAGGAGAGAAGTCGGCACCGTCCGGGAGGGCTGGCACCTGGCAACATAGAGAAACACCACATCAGGCACCCGTGTGTTCGGTTCAGGGATCAGCGAAGCTTCTGGCTTGGTGGGGAGGGCTGTCCGGACTGCTGAACAGTTGGGAAAATCCTCCTAGCTTTCAGGCTACCCTTCAGGAGACTAGCAAAGACAAAGATATTCACAAAAGGTATCTTGAGGTCCAGAAAGGGCCAAAGGAAGAGGTTAGGTGTCTAACAAGGATGCTTAAACTGAGTTGGACCCAACAGAAGAGAATCACTGAGCACAGGGTTTAATTGATGCTCTCTTGAGCTTCTCTGTCGACCTGAAGACATTTCATTAAAATGGTGCATTCCAACAGTGCACCAACAGTGACCAGATCTCTGGTCTTAATCTCATTCTTTGTAGGACCTGTTTACCGTAAGTGCATGAAAAGGAGAACTGTTTCTCACTGCACCCAAAGCTTTCTCATGCAATAGCCCCAGCCAGCTCTCTTCTGAAGTCTGAAAATAAAGCACTTGTGACTCCTATGAAGCATTCCCAGAAGCAAAATGATGTGTACCTTGTTCAAGGTCCCTTCAATGTAACTCGACACTTCTTCCAATCTCAGCATAGGCTTATCTGTTTGAGGAACAATTGTGGCCATCTTCTTCAGAAGGTTAGCTAGGTCAGCAGAGACGGTGCTGGTTTTATAGCTGTCAAACTCAGGAAGGGTCTTGGGCTTAAAATATTCAAACATGAATAGGGAATCTTCCCAGATCAATTCCACCTTGGAAAGAAAAGAGATTTTAAATATGCATTGATCAAACCAACGCATGGAGTGAGAATTACCCAGGAGGCTCCTCCTCCTTCCATTTGTTTCAGCAAAGCCTGGACAAGCAACTGTTGAGAATTTGGATTCCTGCACTGAGCGCCAGGTTGGATTTCATAACTTATATGATTTCTTACCTCGTAGGATTCTGAGGAACTGCTGTGCAATGACCTTTCAAGGTCCTGAAAGACAGAGCTGCTCTAAGCTTAATTTTATTGACAATATCATTAGCTCCCCCCCCGCCCCCCACTATTTGTGATTAAACTTTTTGGGTTACATTTTGAGACACAATTTAGGAAAAAAGATGGGCATCAGGCAGGTGTCGTAGAAACCACTGTCAGAAAGAGGTTGGTGTCATAAATGCTGGGGGGGGATCCCTGGCCAAGAGGCCTCTCTGCTCCTGAGCACCAGACAGCCTCACCTGCTGGGTAGAATGCTCTTCCAAGTACCGGGCCTTGCTCTTTTTGCTTGGGAAACCGTAGAGGCAATAAAAACACTGCTCCAGGGCCGTCTCCAGCTCCTCTTTATAAGGGTGGGTGTCTTCTGTGGTGGAGGCTAAAAGCTCTTTTTGCAGCACCCGCACCTAGAACGGAAACAAATGCTTAGGTTAAGGTAAGCAAAGATCTCATTTGGGTGTTCAGGAAGGTAGGCTGCTTTAACAAATGTGCAACACACACAGCCACAGCCAAGAGGTGCAGATGGGAAGCAAAGGCCAAGATGGAGAAAGGAGGACAATTTTAACAAGGAAGAAATGGCAGAAAAAAAGAAGAGAGAATGGGAACAGTGCAGGGCTGTCCAATTCTCTGCAAAGGGAGGCTCTCCCTGCCCTGAAGGGGGTATGCTACGCCCCCTTTTTTAAGAGGTTGGGATCTTGCTAGACTCCATCCTCCGCTTTAGGGAAAGGCTGCTCATACTGCAGATCCTGAAGGCCTTGGAGGAAGTGGACCATCCAGTCCTGTTTCAGTTGGGTTTCAAGCTATGGTTCAGTACAGAGAAAGCACTGGTTGTGTTTCTTGATGAACAATGGCGGAGCTGGCATGGCAGTGACGCATCCATCTTGTGGACCTTCACCTCTCAGTGGCTTTCAGTACCACTGAGCAGAGGATCCTATTAGCTGGTTTCAGCTAGTGGGAGTAGGTGGCAAGATTTAGCAGTGCTTCTCCTCCTTTCTCTGTGGCCAGCTCCAATAAATATGACAAACTAGAGACTAAGGCAGAATAGCGTAACAACTATATCAAACAAATGCAAACAAGATACCAAGAATTATGCTCAGCAGAGAAATTAAATATTTTTTTGAATTAAGTAAAGAGGAATCAATAGAAATTCAAAATATTTAGAGAAGAAACTGCACATATAAAACAATTACCATGTGATATTGTATTTATATACTTTAAAACCTAGTAAATATTGTTGAGGAAGTAAAGACAAGAAAATAAAATTTGAAAAATTAAGCGGACAAATGAAGAAACTAAACTGCAGTTGAGGCAAACACCTTCATTTTTCTTACTGTCTTTCCCTCCTGTGAAACCCTTAGACTGGGATATTAAAGTGCTGAGAACTTTGGGACTACGCAATGTTAGAATTACTGATTTTAGGTCAAAAGATTTGTGGAAGACCAATGTCCATAAGAAATACAAAAGAAAACGTTGAAGGAAGATGATGTTCTTATTAAATGCTATAGCCATGATGTGAACCTATGAGATGCAAGCCGTTGCCCCAGTTCAGCTCTGCCGTGCATGCGCGTGCGTCTCCTGCCGACCAACTGGTCGTCAGGTCTCTGCTGTTGATGCGTGGGGTGGTGGTGGGCCATGCCGTGCACACAAGCGCAGGGTGCATGCGTGGGCCATGCGTGCACACACAGGGGGTGGGGACATGCGCATGTGGGGCGCATGCACAGGGGCGATGTGCACACTGCATTTTGGGGGTTCGGGCACATGCTTGCACTTTGGCCATTCAGTCCGGAAAAGGTTAGCCATTACTGTGTTTTAGGTTTTTCTAAGCAGACTATTTTTATAGAAAACCAAGGAATATCATTGAAAGACATAATGCTAATTTGCAAGAACTTGGGAAAAAGAGTTGGAATATCCTATAAACCAATGGAATAGAATCTCAAGGAATGTCATTTCCGATGGTCTCAATATAAGATTATTTCAACAAAAGAATTATTTTTTATTTATATTGGATTTTTCTAAATATATTTAGCAAAGGTTGGATGTCAAGCACCTGTAAACGGGGAGAGATCAGCTTACATTTTTTGAACAATGCAAGATGAAGGACAATTACCTCATTATATCAAGAGTGGAAATAAAAAGCGATCAATACTAAAAGAAATTGACGTTTCTACTCACGTAAAATTTAAGCAGAGCTCCATCTGAGTTACAACACCAGGATCTCCTTCCAAGGTATTCATGGGCCGTGTTCAGCAGCATAAGAGAAGGGGGCAGCATAGGCGTCTCTTGAATTGGAGACACTGAGAATATGATGAGAAACAAGTAGAACTCTCATCAACTTTAGAAGGATGGGTGACAAACTTCAGAGAGCAGTTTCTCATTGTAATAGAATATTTTAAGCATCTTTTCCTCCAACAAAGTCTTTCAAAGCAAGGAACAAATCAGTCAGCCCAAAGGAATAGTCTGTCAAATTGCTTGATCACCTCACCCTCCTCAGCATGCAGCTGCTGCATTTTGCACTAATAGCACCACTTTGGAGGTAAGGAGGGCATCAGTAACTGTCAGCAGAGCTTCTGGTTCCAAGAAGGTCCATCCTGAAGCTGGATGAACCCATCCCCGGCCATGGTGCCTGCTGATTTTGAAGGATCCAAGTTGGGGATCTCCTCCTTAAAGCAGATCCTCAAGATCAAGGAGAGGAGCCAGGCAATTACACTGTGGTTACCAGTCAAACAGGCAGTCAATCATGGTAGGGTTCAGCCTCAATTTGTTATGTTCCATTAGACCTTGTGCCTTCCAGGTATCAGATAAGGAATTATTAGGTCAGCATGGATTTGTCAAAAACAAAAGTTAAGAGAATGACTTTACCTAATTTTTGATCAGGCAATTTCCTTAATGGATCGTGGCAATGCAGTAGATTGAGTTTGAGTTCCCAAACTCAATGCTGCAGGCTCCTTGTGAGTTTGCTGCAGTACCTTTGGCATTGTGGCATATTTTGGGAATCGTGGGGCAAAATTACTGAGACACTAAGAGTCCTGAGATCTGTTTGGGAACCTCGGCTGTAAACCTGATGCCACTTGTCACTACATCTGAGAATCTTGAAGGCGCTTGTAGATGCCACCTTGCATCTCCTGTGGGAGCCTTTGAAGAGGCATCGGGCAAGACGACTGCAGAAGGATGGGAAGGAGGAAAAGGAGACCCTGAAGAAAAGAAAAAAGAAGCACCAGGACTCACCTCCTTCCTGTGGATTCTGCAGCTGCTCCTCGTGTTGGCAGCAAAGGGGCTGGACATTTTCTTCTTCATGCTGAATGATCCGATGAAGAATAATCCAGGGAAGCACCGAGGACACAAATGGCTCTTTGGGTTCCTCCTGGACTACCATGCTGGAATCGATAATCTAATTGCCAAAGAAAATGGCACAGGAAATTAAAGTCACAATGGTAATCGAGAGTCAATCCTCTAGTTCAGATGTTTGAGATTCAGCTGCAACACGCAGACAGCAGCACAAGAGGCACTGGGGCAACATTCTGTTACTTCTCAGAATGCTCATCCCCCCTCCCCAAAAACGTATGATCTCATGTGCTGTCATGGGACGGACACCTAAACACCAGAGGTGGGTTCCTACTGGTTCAGACCGTTCTACCGAGTAGGTAGTAGGCCGCTGGTGACGTCACGGAGCCAGTTCTGCTGCTCCATGGGCACCACCATCTTTTTTTAAAAAAATATTTTGGGGGGAGGGATTTATTTTTATTTTGGATTTTTTTCCTTCTACGCATGTGCAGAAGCTGAGTTTCCGGAAGTGCACATGCGTCGCCATCTTATTTTCGGCCTCTTTTTCGGGGGAGGGGGGACTTTTTTCTACTGCGCATGCACGTGTGCACAAAATGCGCAAGGTGCACCCACACGGCAAAGGAGGCAGCGAACCGCCAGTGAGGTAAGTTAGAACCCACCCCTGCTAAACGCTGTAGGAGCTCCAGGCAGGGCCTGCTAGTCAGAAAAGGCTGCAAAACTGGACTACAGAGTCTAGTACAGGTAGTTCTCAGTTAATGACTGCCCTGTTCAGTGACCATTTAAAGGTACAGAGGCACTGAAAAAGTAACTTTAGGACTGCTCATTAAACTTACAACTGTGACAGTATCCCCATATGGTCATGTGGTTACGATTTGGGAACTACCGGTAGGTAGTATAGGTGGTACCTGGCTCAACAGTAAGTGCGAGAGGGATCTTGGGTTTCCTAGTTGACAATCACTTAAATATGAGCCAGCAGTATGTGGTAGCAGTCAAAAAAGCCAGTGCAATCTTAGGCTACATTAACAGAGGGATAGAATCAAGATCACATGAAGAATCAAGACCACTTTATAAAGCCTTGGTAAGACCATACTTGGAATTCTGCATTCAGTTTGGTCCCCACGATATAAAAAAGATGTTGGGACTCTGGAAAGAGTGCAGAGAAGAGCAACAATGATGATAAGGTGCTGCAGGCTAAAATATATGAGGAACGGTTACAGGAATTGGTTATGTCTAGTCCGGAGGTTGGCAACTTGCTCTGGAGCCACATGAGGCTCTTTGGGCCTTCCAAAGATGGCGCCGACGCTGGCTGCTTCGGTGAAATGCTCTCCAATGGTTACTTTATTTTCTATTATTCTCTCTGATTCTCTACAGATCTCATATTTACGGGACCAGCTGCTAAGAATTAAGGAATATTCCTTTAAGAAAAAGCTATCTGCAACCTCACCCACCCCCCACCTCCTCTTTACAAACGCAAAGGAGAAGAAGCAAATTCTCCGGAACTATGGATAAAAAACAAACAAACCCAGATGCAGACGACGAAGAGGTAAAAGGGCGGGAATTTTAAACAGGCTAAGGAATAGTGGAAATTAAAAAAACAACGCTCCCTTCAATCTTTATATCCAATTTACATTCATTTGCTAATAAGATGGATGAAATACTCCTTTTAAACAGATGCAACTCTGATTTTTACAATGCATCTGCCCTATGCTTTACTGAATCCTGGCTACATGAGGAAATTGATGATAATAGCATGCAAATTCCAGGGTTTCAGATACATAGAGCAGACAGAATTGCAGAATCATCAGGAAAACAAAAGGGAGGAGGCTTATGCATATATATCAACAACAGCTGGTCTCAGGACATAACTATAATACATAAATTCTGTGATGAAAACCTAGAGTCTTTACTTATCAACTGCAAACCTTTTTATTCTCCACGAGAGTTCTTATCATTTCTTCTAATTGCTGTCTATATCACCCCACAAGCTTGTGTAAACAAGGCAGATCCAGTTCTGGCCACTACCAGCACCCTGGTCAGATGATTGCATTTTTGATGCTCAGCAACTAGCCCACATTTAATTATTTTTTTCTGAAAACCAGCTTTTCTTTCTAGTTTTGGAAAAACCCATCCATAGTGAACAACGAGTTCACTTAACAACCACAGAGTTTACTTAATAACCATGGCAGTTAAAGTAGGTCACCCTTGTGATGATTCATTTTATGACTATCATAACTTACAACCATAATTGCCAGGCTCAAATATTGTCATAAATTGAGTATTACCTAATGTTTCTATTCCATCTAATGGATCCTCCAAAACTACCAAGAGGTCATCAGTAAACACCTTTAACTTATACATTTCTTTATTCATCTTAATGCCCATAATCCTTATATTATGTCTCTATTCAATTCTTCATTAATTAGAATTAAGGTGAATGGGCACTGAGCATCGTTGTGCTGTACCTTTTTGAATCTTACAACATTAATTGTTTAATAACAATTTGTGTTATCTGTAAAGTATAAATCATTCTTAGTCATGTAATAAAATTATCTTCAAAATTCTTATATTCCAGAATTATAAACAAACCCATCTTAAATTATATTCCAGAATTTTTACAAACCCATCTTAAATTATCAAAGGCCTTCTACACACCTAAGAAGATCAGAAGACCCTAGCATATAGCAATAGCACTTAGACTTATATACTGCTTCATAGTGCTTTATGGCCTTTTCTAAGCGGTTTACAGAGTCAGCATATTGCCACCAACAATTTGGGTCTTCATTTTATCTACCTCAGAAGTATGGAAAGCTGAGTCAACCTTGTGCCGGTGAGAATTGAACAGGAGAACTGCAATCAGCAATCAGCAGAAGTAGCTTTCAGTACTGCATTCTAACCACTATGCTACCACAGCTTATATACACACATTTCAAATAAAGGCAATGTTTTATCTTTTAGGTAAAAATCCAAATTGATTTTAATAACTAAAGTCCTGTAAAATTATTTTCAACTTTCACCCTTAACAAAATCATTGTAAACAACTTATACTAATTATTCAACAGACATGTTGATTGATATTTTCTTGTTAAAGTTAGATGGGGCCTCTCTTGGAATTAATGCTATATTGGTTTCTTTACAGCTGTCCAGAATCTTTCTATTCCGTATAATCATATTTATAATTTATTTATTCTGAAGACATTTATATAAGAGACTGAAAATACATCAGGGGTCTTTTAGTCTTTTTAATACAGCAGCTTCACAAACTTCTATATATTAAATGTATATGCTATCCATCTATTATAAAAGTGACTCTGGGTGTCTCTTTTAGGACAAGCTAGATTCCTTCTGGGAAGGAGCTCCTCTTGGCTTACAAGAATCTCATCATATTAGAGTTGTGGCTGGTTGTCAACTCTACATTAATTAGTAGGCACAGCAGAAACAGGCTGACACAGAGAAATTCAAGGTAATAATGATAGGCCACAGAAAAAACAAACTACGATTGGAAAATTGGCATAGTGAATCTTGCTAGATATATATGTGTATCTGTATGCATGCATGTGTGTTGTAATTGTTGAAACATTCAGCAGATCACCAACTTTATGATCTGATGGCTATTCATTGAATCTAGGTCATACATAATTTAAGAATAATGCATACTTTTGACTAGCCAAAGCTGAACCCACAACAAAACTGCTTAGAGCTGTGTTGAATTGTTGGATGTATAGCAGTAATCAGATCATTATCACTAGAAATAGCAAAATTAAGCTTTGTAAGGGGCCATAATAAAGAAGTTGAAACATGAGAAAAATGTATGCATCCCAAAGCAAGGGTAGCTTTTCCAATCCCAAGAGCTTTTATGGTCAAAGGCTTTGCAAAATGTACATCACTATTTGATTCTCTGACAAAACAGAGCAGGTAACATGGTTAGCCATTATATCATGTAATCTATCATCATTGTATGTCTGCCTGATCAACTCTGGTAAAATAATGAAGAATAAAGCTGGTAAAGCTTTCACATATGGAGTCACATGGAGATGGGGAAGAAAGTGGAAATGGGCAAAGGACTGTAAGGATGGAAATGTTAATAGAGTTGATATGACAGAGAAGAAGTAGATGGCTGGCAAACCAGATGGATTCACGAAGTTTCTGTAAGTTCTTGGGTGTACGGTACCAACATCACTGAAAATCTATAGATTCTTTGTGGAAAGAAAAAAATAATGAGAAATAGAAGAGAATCAGATCTTGAGAGATCTTGTTTACTATGAATAGCGAAAAGAAGAAAAGGATTTAAAATGCTAGTTTTATCTGAAGTGCTTGATAAAGGAGAGTGTATCACAAGTATGAATGTCACAATAAATTGGATACACTGACATATGAACCTACTTTGCAATCAGGGAAATAGCTAATAGCTGAATGGCAAAGCCATTAACATCAGCTACTTATGGGTCTTACAAGCTGAAAATGAACATTCAGCACACAAGGACCATATGTGACATCTAGTGATACTAGTGGAATTAATAGTATTCTCTAATTACATAGTTGAAATTTTATTGAAAATATTATCCTATTCAGAACAGAATAAATACTAATAAACTAAGCAAATAAATTGCATGCTAAAAGTATTTCCACCTTGAAAGAACTTATTAGTCCTCATGTAGTCCGTTATAGCTATTTATTGATTCAGAATATAAACAGCATCTCACCTATTATGGGGAAAAAAGTAGAATTGCACATAGATGATAGTTCAGATCACATGTTCAGCAGACTCTTCTGATCATTTCATGTAAATGCTGAATAGCATGGAATCCTCAAATCCAAAATCTTTCACTATTTCAAGAAAAATAGGAAATGCCTGCAATATGTTATCAGTTTCCAGTTTATCACAGAATGCACTATGGTGGATGGTAGTCAATGTTTAGTAATCAGGAGATAATAAAGATTAATGGGCAGTCAAAAAGATTCAAGATATAGTTTGACTGCATCTTGAAAATTCATCGTATCTAACAGTATTGGGGTGGATTGGTATCCACTGCTGAGAATTATTTCCCAGTTTCTTCATTTCTTTTCTTGAATAAGTTTGTTTTCAAGTTTATATTCCGCTTTAGAATATTATTTAAATCAGATTTAAGAGTTAATTAATGTAGGATTATAGAATAAATGACATTTTTTCCCCCCAGTTTAAGGTCTTTTGCAGAATATGTTGCAACTTCTGACAATGTTATGGTGTCAAACTCACATTGCCGTCATGAGACATTTTGGAACTTTTTTCCCATTTGTGGAGCTAGGGTGGGCGTGGCCTGCTTGTAATGC
>JANHFT010007352.1:19871-32895 GCA_032467955.1 Pseudoxenodon macrops
TGGCAGGGGAAGGATACTGCAAAATCCCCATTCCCTCCCCACTCCTGGGAGAAGGATATTGCAAAATCTCCATTCCCTCCCCACCCTGGGGCCAGCCAGAGGTGATATTTGTCGGTTCTCCGAACTACTCAAGATTTCTGCTACCGGTTCTCCAGAACCTGTCAGAACCTGCTGGATTTCACACCTGGGTAGCCCCCATTTTTAGATGTTTTAATTGGGCTTCCTGTAGAAAATGGAACTAGATGATCCTTGTGGGCCATTTCAGCTCCACAGAGCTATGATTCTCCCTGAGACTTATTAGCATTACATTTCAAAAATGCTGCTCTCCTCCAGAATTGGCCAAAGTTTACAGCTAGAGCAGACAGAATAAGGTGACACCTTGTGGTTCACTGAGCACAGAAAAACCCATTACGTTTTTGGATGCTCAAGACGGAACATAGTTGTACTTGGCCATCTTGGGTGGATGGTTCATCGGTCTTGGCCAAGTATTTAACAATAATCTAAGAGTGGTTCAATTTCTCGTGAGGTTTTGTCATACGATTGCAGGCATGTTTATGAATATGTACGTTTCAAATTAGAGAGAGCAACACATGTGACACTACAACATGTTTATTTTCCTTATAAAACATGTTAACATAGAATTCAATAATATACTCCATGCACACAATACACACAGACACAGACACATAGAGCACAGCCAAGGTGCTTAACAATACTTGCTTTTTTCAACACAAGAGGTTGTTGCGACTAGCAGATGTCTTCTTCTAATAATATGAATTTTGTGATTAAGTTTTTTTTATTTATTTATTAGGACTTACTCTAAAAGAAGTATTTGAAGGATATGGCTGTGACTTTAAATGTGCAGTCTTCTGTTCAAATCACGGCTCCAGCCTTCAAAGGGCACTGGGAAGCAAAAGCTCCCAGCGCTAACTTTATTCCTTTCTTCATTTTGACAGAAATGACAATGTGCCGAGATTCTGGTTTAATAAACCATTGGGAACCCGGAGCAAGTGGCGTTCTGACTTTAGTTCTGGAGCTCGGACATTTGAAACCTACCGTAATCTTATATTGCAGTGGCATTTTTTTCTTTTCCTTTCCCATTGAAAAGAAAAATACAAAAATGACCTCAATACTGGCCTATTATCTATCTTAGCCATGGACATGTTGTGGGACTGAAGAAGCTTTAAAAAGTTTTATCTCCCACCAGGGAAGGACAGCACTGCCAAGCTCTACCTAGTACACTGGTAGCTCTACCTAGTACACCTATAGCAGTTTTTAGTGTTGCGTCGTAGGGCCCCTGAGACTTTTTTCCAGCAAAGCTAGAAGACCTTCCCTCGTCAAAAGTTGCCAACCACACCCAACAACCGTGAGTCAAGTGTCAGTCAACGTGCAACTACTACTCTCTACTGACAATAGCAATAGCATTTAGACTTACAGTATATACCACTTTGTAGTGCTTTTACATCCGTCTCTAAGCAGTTTACAGAGTCAGAATAGTGCCCCCCAACAATATGGGTCCTCATTTTACCAACCTCGGAAGGATGGAAGGCTGAGTCAACCTTGAGCCGGTGAAATTCGAACTACCGAACTGCTGGCAATCAGGAGTCAGCAGGATTAGCTTGCAATACTGCATTCTGTTTGCCAGCCTCCACACAACTGCATTCAGAGAGGAATCTGCTATAATTGTTACAATAAAGCAGTGGCCTTAAACTCTGCTTCATGATCTAGAACATATAGATAACTAAGAGAATGGATTTCTCACCCAGGGACTTTGGCCTCAGGATCTTGACTAAGTAGCCAAGCCAACAGAGGGCGCTCTCATCCAGGGTGAAGTAACAAACATACTTGGCTGGTTGACATCCCCAACCTGGCCTGCTAATAACACCCCTCACCACTTTGTCAGAAGATAGTAGGTTGCCGTGCCAAAACCCAAAGGAATTCTTTCTAACTTGCAAGGGTGATTTTAGTGGACTACAAAAAAAAGCGTTGCCCACATTACTCTTTGGAGAAAGTAACCTAATAAAACTCAGCACTCGGGGGGGGGGGTTCCCCCTTTTTGCACAAGCATGTGAATAACTGTGAGCAGCCCAAATTAGCTTACAAAGAGCCTTTCAGCAAGCAGGACAAACCAGGGGCGGGATATAAATTCCTTTCCTTAGTGTTTTCTTTAACAGAGATTTACTGCTGGGTGTGGAGCTAGCAGCTGCCAAGTTTGTGTCTCCTCACGTCAGGAGAGTGGGAACCATAAACCTGGGCTGGCACCACACCCAGACGCTGCCATTGCTTTCAGAACAGGCCCAGCAGCTTGGACGGCCTAGTCTTTGGTAACTGCCTCACGTTCCCAGTGCCTCCTACCTTTACTGGGCGTGATAGAGGGAAGCTTCTTTGGTGTGGATCCTGGGGTAGCCCAGGTTAAGCCAGCATCAGCAGAATTCCTCCCAGAGAGGTATTTCCTGCCCTGTAAGCAAAGTGCCCTCATGGTATGAAGATGCCTTTTAGTGGAAAAGAGCCATCGTTCCAACCAGCTGGTTAATGGTCTGTCCACTTTACCATAGAGACACAGGGCCAGAAAAGAAGCATAATAGATCTTTGGAATCTGCAGATCTTGACAACGTGGTAACGAGGAACAATGCATGTCCCCCACTCTGCCCAGCCAATATATCTGTGTTAGAGAAAGTGCATTTCCTTTGGACTCCAATGCCTGTATTGAATTGTTGAGAAAATAATGGTGTCATTATTGCAAGTCTTATTGCAATTAGGACATTTGAATTTTACACTGGATGGAATTTGTTATATCATTGCAGTAGAAACACGATGACAGTACGTTATTTGGGGGGAAACTGGGTCCATCTAATAAGTGAGCATAGAAATTTAATAAATAAATAAAAAGACTTGCTTTTCTTGCATCTTTTTTCTTCTATAGTTCCTTTGCTCTTGCATTTATTAACTGGATAAAATCTCAGAAATGCAAAAGATTCAGCCCACTTCCATATTTTATGCAACTTCTCCATTACGATAAAAAATTGGTGTAAAATCAGAGAAAGCACATTAAGTGTTTCTTTAAAACTATCTTCCTTAAGGGTTAGAATTCGGGTTAGCCTACCACAGTTAGCATACACAGTTGTACTCCATATTATCCCTACACTGAGTCTAAAATACATTAGGTTACAAGAAGTGACCAGGCCACAAGTCCAGAGGTGGGTTCCTACCGGTTCTATAGAACTGGTAGTAACTCCGTGATGATGTCACAGAGCCGGTGTCTCGGTGGGCGCCGCCATCTTGGATTTTGCTTCTGCGTATGCACAGAAGTTAATTTTTGACTGCCGCACGCGCACTTGAGGCGCAACCCTGAGCGAACCAGCAGTAAGAAGATTCAGAACCCACCTCTGCCCAAGTCCCCAGTTTGCTGAAGGAATACATGTGAAATTGGATCTGGGTTTCCTCAATCAAAAACCATAATTTAAGTCCAATCTTCTTCTAGCTCGTATTCCATCAAAGTCCTGGACTTCAACTTCCAGAATGTTCCACTACTATGGCCTATAACTAAGTTAGTTGAAGGTTATGGAACTGAAGTCCAACATACCTGAATAGCAACAAGTTAGGTGAAGGATTGACTGACTATTATATTATATTATTCTTATCTTTTGGACTATATGGCTTTACCCTCTTCTTATAGGCTGCCCTAGTCTGGATTTCATAGATCATAGTATGATCACTGCATGGTCCTGAATTGTAGAAAGATATGAACACAGTGGGTAAGGTGATCCCATCCAGTTCTCTTAAATTCCATCCAGTTCCCAAACATATGCAGGAAATACTAACACGTTGTGCAGGAGCTGAAAACTGAAAACAAGATATTAATTGTGCCTCAACTGTTTTCTAATTGGTGCTAATTCACACATTTTAGGTCAGCTGGACCAGGTTCAGAACCAATTCTGACCTAGTCCAGCTTTTCTAAGGTAGGGACCAGATGTCTGGGTGCTATAAAGGTTGATTTTAAGACCAGTGCAATTTTGGCCACAATTGAAAGCAGCAAAGGAAAGTTGGAGGTGAGCAGTTTTTAACATGGTGGAAACCAGAGCTTAATCTTTCTGGATTCATTATGAAGGGACCTTGCAATTAATCAATGAGTTTAAATTGTCAGGGAAAAGTGATCTTGGGTCGGATTCTGCAGGGGCCTAAAATGTCCCATGAAGCAAACTCCAGTGCATGTAGGGATCAGAAGAACTGGCTCAGTGCCAGCCAGAAAAGCTTCTTCAAAGCAGGAGTAACCTGGCATCTGCTGATTGGCTGATCATTCTGCGGGCTGACAAATGGAATACCTGGGCTACTCCTTCTGGGATTAGCACACAGGTCACTTGGCATCCTGCGAAACCTCACAATGTCAACCTGACTCACCTCATCTGGCAGTCGGCCATCGCCCTCCCCTTTCCCTGCCCACCCAAGCATTCTCCCAAGCCGGGACAAGCTGAGTCAGGAACTTCGCTCTGATTCAGCCCCACCCTACTCCCCTCCCTGCTTGTACAGCTGGAATGAACTGGTTTAGCTGCCCATCGTCAGCAAGATTGGAAACCTTAAGCCACAAACTCTTGCCTGGGAAAACAGGAGGAGAAAGTTAACCCTCCCAATGCCAGGAGAATGGCCAGGTGGCTGGCCAAAACACAGACGTTTGCTGACTGGAGTGGTGGTTATTTCTCCAGAGTCTCCTAGTGCCAGATGTTTTCATTTCTTACCCTCATAGCAACTGATACTCCCCCCTCCACCTAATCTTTCCCAAATAAGATCAATCATATCATGTTAGAAATTGAAAGCCTTCCTCTTCTAAGAATGGTACAAAATGAAGGATTCCCAACTTCAGCCCTTTCTGTCCAAATTTGTCTCCTTGGGGATCTGTGTGGCCTACTCCAGATTCTCTTTGTCCACTGCACTGAGTTCCGCTTTACCTGTAAATCTTTGGCCTGGTTTGTTGGGCTCCACAATTCCACCAGGCAAACTGCAAATAACATGTTGACCTGCAGCTAAATTGCAAAGCAAGCTTAGCAAAGCTTAGTTAAACTATAGTTCTGCAAAATAGGGCCTTCGCTATTTATTATTTTTTTAGAAACCCTATTTGTTTGAAACGAGAACAATGCTACTTGACCGAACAACATACCAAGGCAGACATTTCTAAGTTCCAGAATGTTCAGGTAAATAAAAAGATTTGTTATTTCTGTTAAGGCCCATAGAAGCTGTGCTCATTTTGAAAATTATCTTCCTTTAGATGAGACTTCAAAAATTTAGGAAGCAACCAGATGGGGTGAATAGGGAAATATGGGAGGCAGAATTCAGCAGTTTTGGAGGACACCACATTAGAGAAGACCGCCTTAATTCAGATAGTCATTCCAAACTATTATCATTAGGACATCAGAGATCCAATACTTCATAAAATTATATGGCCAGAACAGAAGTGGGTTCTAAATCTTCTTATTGCCAGTTCGCTCAGGGGCATGCTGCAGCCGTGCACCTGCTTTGTGCGCCACACGTGCATGCGCAGTGCTTTAAAAAAAGCTTCTGCACATGCACAGAAACAAAATCCAAGATGGCGGTGCCTATGGCGCTGCCCAAAGAACTGACTCAGGGGCATGGCAGGTCTGGGTCACTAACGGTTCTACCGAATCAGGCCAGTAAGTTACTAACATTTTGGTAGAACCGGACCAAACCGTTAGGAACCCACGTCTGGGCCAGAATCTGGAAATAAGAGGGAGGGGAGTATCCAGTCCAGCTGCAATGTAGAATTCTTCAAAACAAACCTTCACTAATATGATTAGCCTCGCACTTAAAAGCCTGGTCCTTCTAATACAGAATGAACAAGATGAAATGAGACAACCAATGAAGTGTAATGATTAAACTACTGGATTAGGTGCAGGGAGAGCCAGATTCCAGTCCATCCCGATCACAGAAGCTCATGGAATGAGTTCAGGTCATCCATTGTCTCTTAATTCAATCTACTTAATTCAATCTAAAGTTGTTGCTGTGGAGGACAACTGGAGGAGGCAGAGGTCTCAGGGCAGGGGGTCAAAATGATGAAGAAAGTGGTATTGTGCTGTTGCAATACAAGCTCTACCCCTTTGAGGCACACATAACCAAAGCTTGCATTGCAAGTCCGCAACCCTGGTCTGGTCATGTTCATGAAAGTATAGGATTCTGTACCTCTGGGAAGGATCCAGGAAGGCCTCCTTGAAGTCCTGAATGAAAGAGAGGATAACAGTGCAACAAATAATTGAATCAAATACATTATAGGCTTAGCCCAGAGGGGCCATTCCTGAAACCCAGGATAGTCTCCGAGTGCAAATGTCTGGTTATAACCGTAAGACCCATAGTTGCATAGGTTTTTTTATGCACACTGATAACTTGAAATGCTCCTCAGATCAGTCCCCCCCTTTTTTTCCCCCAAACATTCCTGCTGTTAATTTAATATTTTTGCCCATCATTTCAACCAGAAAGGCCACCGCCATGCTCACTTTTTTTAACTGCTGAAACAGGCCCAACCCATTTCTGACAACAAAGCCCAATTCTTATGGTGTGAGCTGCTAATTGCCAGCTGGATTCCATCCTCCCTGTCCAGACCTGCTCAGGCAAAACTCCCTCGCCCCACCCCATGGCTCAGATGCCTGGAAGCAAACCGAAAATGCTGAATTAGGCTGGGAAGGCAGCGTGTTTTTCGAAAGCTCAGCAAGAAAGCTCTGACTCTAGAGCCTGTCCCTGCACCAACTGGGTGGGAGACTCCAAAGTCCTCCCTTTCTTTAGCTTTCCTGTTCAGATCTTGAATCTCGGGAAAGTTTCAAACTTCCCACTTCTCTGATTTGATCCCCTGCTTGTATTGATCTACTTCACCTGAGAAATCGGCTTCTATTTCCAGGACCTTGAGGTTCTCCAGCTAAATCAAATTGCAATGGCTAATGGGTCTGTTGCTATGGCCCAGTTTCCAGCATGTTACTCTCCTTCCCAATATTCACCGAACCACTAATCCCAGAGCTAAATAAAGGCAAGGGCTGAAAGGACACGAGGCCTAGCTCCATCCAATGGCTCAATAATTGAAGTGCTGCATTCATAATTCAGTTCAAGGGCTAAAAGTCCCACAGCCGCAGACAGCAGGCTTAGCAGGAAAAAATGCTTATGGTGTTATTGAGGTTTTTCTTATTATTGTAATAAAATAATTATTACAATAATCATCTTTCTGGTAATAACTATCCTCTCCACATGGAATCCTGGGCAAATTGCATTTGCAGATACTCCATTGGTATTACCAACGGGAAAATTAATTGGCTCTCCCACTTAACAAGTGAAACAACAGGTGTGTATGTGGACACAGAGCTATTTGGGAGCAGCATCAATGCTGTGTCAGAGAGGCTATGTGGTATGGCTGGTATGTATCAACTCATTGGCCTTAGTTGTGCAATTCCCCCAAATGTTTGGCAAGACCGTCTGTGGCCACCAGCCTGCTTGGTAGAAGCAGTGACTGTCAAAGCACTCTAACACTGATACACGTTTGAATGAGATGGGTCCATCAGTTGTTTGGAAGACGTGGTCTTCATGCTCATTCTCTTGCAATTGTTATCAAACCAAAAGGCAGTGTGCCATTTTGGGATGGTTTATTTGCTAACACTTCTTCAAAAAGATCATCATCTGATTTCGAGAGATGCAAAGATAAGTTTTAGGTATCACCAGACGTGCTTCCAAATCTGTATGAGAGATTATTTGGGGCCGTCCTCAACACCCATCACTACAAGGTATCACTAGGCCTGTCTATAATACACCTGGGCAAATGAAGAAGTGCCTGCTTACCACACTTCCAGCCGCACATATTTCAAATCAGTACACCAAGTAGCCAGTATTGCTGAATCTATTTTAAATGCAAGTACTGTAAATTAAGGCTAGCCGTTTCTTCCCCTCTGTTTTAATCTGTGTACAAAGCTAAACTTTGAGTGCAAGACGAAGTTTTGGAATGAATATACATAGAGCAAATTCAAAGCCATTGCTTTAATGAAGCAAATTAGAGTAGTACAACTCTTGCAACATCTTTCTTTTTTAATCTGTTCAATCACAAGCCATTTCTGGGTGCATACAAAAAAAAGGGAACATTATTGCTGTTGAATTTAATGGGCTGGCATTCCCCAGAAAGGTTATCTCGTTCTCTTTGACGGTTGGAATGATTTACGGGATACATTGATTAAATTTAGGAGAAAAATAATGTGTGTGGATTGTCTAAAAAGCAACAAAGTTGTAGGCAGCAGACTTTTTAATAGTCTTACAAAGGGAAAGAGCAGGTATTCTGAGTATACAAAACAGAATGGCCATTCTAAAGGCTCATCTACATGTTCACTTGCTGTGCTTAAAAAGAGCCCATTAATCATTTCTGAAGGCATGTCCCTGGGATGTTGCCTTCAGCTCATTGATGCCTGCTATTAAGCAGCTCAAAGTTGGAAGTTAATGTTTGGAAACAGAGCTTTCCCTCTTCCATTGGCACAAGACTTCCTATGTGGATAACCCTAGGACAGTGTTGGCGAACCTTTTCAGCACCGAGTGCTGAAATGGGCGTGCATGCGCACACAGGGGAGCACCAGAAACCAGAAGTGCAGCTCCCCAGCGCGCTGGGAAGCTGAGCTTCTGGTTTCCAGTGTGCACATACGCTCCCGTCACCTGGTCTTCCAGTTTCCACTGCGCATGGATGCACAAAGACCAGCTGGTCTTTGAAGACATGCGCGCCGGAACCCAGAACAACAATGGGCGACACCTGGCATGCCCAGAGAGATGGCTCTGTGTGCCACTTCTGGTACTATAGGTTCACCATCATGGTCCTAGGAGGAAGGTCCTTCGGATGAAGCAATCTGGATTGGCAATCCACTGTGCTACAATTGATTTGGCTGGTCTGTTTTGGAACCACCTTCTCCCATTTAGTCGCTGGGCTCTTTATTTTCTGCCTTTTATAGGAAATATTGACCTCATGCTACAGAATGGTTGCTCTTTCAGAAGAAGAGTTCCTTTCACACAAATGAAATCTGGTTACTTGAACTCTGCCTTTTCAACAATTCTCTCCTGACTATACAGTAAGTTAGATTGCACAAATCTAGTCAGCCACTTAGAGGCTCCCAAGAGAGACAGAAAATTGTCTTTGCTACCATCTTGTGAGTAACAGGTTGATAATCCTCAAGCCAAAAGAAAGGGGGGGTTATAATTGGTTGGGTGGAGTACCCAGTAAGTACAAGCACCATCCCAATACATATTCCGTGTAGCAATGGATGGCAACTTTTCCCACAGTGACATTGGGCAGGCTTGGAATTTCCACCAGGGAAACCACCCTTACAGTGTCTCATGACAGAACGGTACTGACAGAGCCCGGCCCAGTTCTGATCTGGATGCGTTTTAAAATAATGGTGTAGAATCAACATTATTTTGCTGGCACAACTTCCTCTTGGCTCAGGAACAGGTTAAAGGGGGCTGTGGGAATGAGCCTTAAAATTAGGCAATTGAAATAGCTGCATGCATTGAACCCATTTCTTCATAATTGTTCTTTATTTGGTTAATTCATATGGAAATGGTGGCAGGCTTACTTGCCTAATCCATTCACTCAGGGAAGCTCTGCCATTAATTGGCTTGAATTTATTTGGGGTAAATGACTGTCCCACATTTGCATTCAATCGATGAAAGCATTGCTCGAGAGAGAGCTGCAAAGGACCGTGGTGGGAACCCAATGGCCTGGCATTTCTCCCCTCTATCACTCTGAGACTGGCACCTACACTGCATAAATGTCTCTCTGGTGCCCAGGGTGTGTCACCTATGATGCCAGGTTAAAAATTCGGGCAGGGCGCACTTAAGAAAATGGCAGCCTGATCCCAGAGACAAAGCCATACGTACAAGCACATGCATACTTCATGTCATGTCTCTGCCCTGCCATGCCAATACCTTTAATTGAAGACTGCCAGAAAACTTGATCACTCCTTTAATTAAACGAGATTACAAGCTGTGGCAGAGCCTTGCGTCTTTCAGATCCTAGGGGCAGGTACAGAACATTCTGCTGTTCTCCTAGAACTTGTGCTAACAGGAAAAGTCCTGTCTGCTTTCCTGGTAAAGGAACCCCAATAATCCCTCTGGTCCTTTGGAGATCTGGCTAATGTCATAATTTATCTGTACCTGAAGATAGGTGACAAAAGGACTCCATGGCATTCCAAGATCTGGGAGGGAAATGTGGAACAGCCAACGAGGCATAGGTAATGCCAGAAAGCAGCAAAGTTCCTCTTTATATATACTCAATAATATTTACAGTAGCCCTTTAGGACAGGCGGACATTGTTAGCGTCGTCCCGCCACTTCAAACACAAGAATGGCAGCTTGCCTCCAAGCCTGGTTGTGCATTTCTGGGGACATTCAGTGACATGGTTGGCCTCTTGGCTTATTTTTGTGCTTTCCATATTACACACCTGATGTCCCCCTAATGCAAAAACCGTACTAGAAGGAAAGTGCCTGCCCTCTCTTTTATGCACAAGCGGGCAGTCAGCCAGTCCAAATCTGCTAATCTGTCAAACAAAATTGTTGTTACTGCTGAGTGAGTTTTGTGGATACAGCAGGGACTGGGCCGTTCTGCTCCAGAGGTGATGGTGGAAGCTTCAAGAAAATACATGCAGGGAGGAACTCCAACATGAGCTGGAGATGACAAGCCCCTTTAAAGGAGGCTGCTCTTTCTATTCCCAGTCCTTCTCTGAAATGTAAGCATGGTTTCAAGGAATCTAGCCCTTCTTCCTGATAGGCTGCTTTCCTTCTTGCTTAGATATTAAAAAAAATAACTATTAAAAATGAAAGAGTGCACCTGACAGGCATTTCCTTGGACTGCATCCTCCAATTCCGTTTTATTACAATCGCAGAAAGAAACCATCTATTCCCAAAGTGGCAGGAAACCTGATGGTTACTGAGATCATTCCTCCTCGCTGCACCCCAGATTTCCTCAGTGCTTGTCAGTCAAGGTGTATATTGCTCATGAGTGCCTAGAGGAGATCCAATTGTGTGTTCTGCCCATATTCTGCAGATATACAGGCAACATTATTCAATAAAATTAATATAATTATATTAATTAATATTAATTAATATTAATACAATCGAGAATATCCAGAGATATTTCACAAGAAGAGTCCTCCACTCCTCTGTTCTCAACAGAATACTTTATGCCACCAGACTTGAAATTTTGAGCTTAGACAACTTAGAACTACACCGCCTTCAGTATGACCTAAGCGTAGTTCATAAAATTATCTGCCACAATGTTCTACCTGTCAATGACTACTTCAGCTTCAACCACAACAATACATGAGCACACAATAGATATAAACTTAAAGTAAACCCCTCCAAACTCGATTGCAGGAAATATGACTTCAGCAATAGAGTGATCAATGCCTGGAATGTACTACCTGACTCTGTGGGTTCTTCCCCAAAACTTTAACCTTAGACTGTCTACTGTAGACCTCACCCTATTCCTAAGAGATCTGTAAGGGGCGTACATAAGCACACCAGCGTGCCTACCGTCCCTGTCCTAATGTCCCCTTTTATTCATATTCATTTCACTTATTCAATATGTTATTTAAGACGTGGTTGACAAAAATGCATAAATTAATAAATAAATTAAAATTGGGTCGATCAAGTGTGAGTTTCCAGAGTGCTGTTGTTTCTGAACTACTTGGAACAAAATGCCTCACTGGAGGGACCATGGCTTAATCCACAAGTTCTTGTTTTGATGTGTTTGATGAAAAGGAAGACATTTCCACCCATTTCTTCTCCGACCACACAGTGTTGGATTACATGACCCTTCAAACACTGTTAAAATGCTTTTCAGATGCATCAAAACTGACTAGGATGATATGAGTTCCTTTCCACTTCCTGGCTACTTTATTTTCTCCTCCAAACACAGTGGGTTTGGAAATAAGCCTAATAACTTTGTTAATTTGCTGGCTCAATTCTGTTGGCTAATTGACACACACGTTTAGTTCTTCCCTCCCCGTGTCTGAATTAAGTGTCTCATGTGAAAGGGGTTATGGATGTTCCCCAAAGGAGTGAAAAAGTAGACATACCTGAGTCACAAGGTCCTGGATGAGCCTTTATGTTTCAATGTTTCCTGGAACATCTGCCTGCCAGTGGGTCTGTTGCAATATTTTGACTCCTGCAGTGCAATTTCTTCTCTCTCTTTTCAAACTAGCTTATTTCTGCCATAGTTATGGGGGATTTGTGACCTAGAGGCATCTCATGGGATAATGTTCCATCCATGCTGTAGTCCATTTGCCAGGGTAAGGGAGGAATCTGAAGAGCTGAGTGAGCCAGTGTAAGTCCTGCCAGACCTCTCATATGTTTCCATTTTGTTCTCATTGAAACAAGTAAGCTTGGCCAGATGGGATCGTCACTCCCATTTATCACTTGAGAGAGAGGAAGAGGGATCAGAAAAACATGTGCTTTGGTAGAAGAAAGAAAAATGCTGATGCTACCTTAGTGGGATTTGATTCGCACATTCTCCACAGACATGAACATGAGTTGCTTAAAGCATTTGAGTGCAAACAACACTCTGGAATTTCTGGATGATCTATTTTCTGGGGCGGAAAAGAGGGATGGAATGGGATAAGCCTATTGTAATTGGATGGGCTTTTATTTGCCTAGTCTATGACCCACAACTCCTCCTCTTAGCACAGTTGAAATATCCCATTTTGAATGCAAATCTAAGAAGCCAATTCTTCAGACAATGCTCTTTTCTGTTCTACATTTCCTGTAAGCAGTGTTTTTGGAAGGTTGACCAAACAGATGAAGAACAAGAACTAGCTAATGGTGAAAGGTATTGAGTTAGAACTGAGAAACCTAGATGTGCTTTGGATGATTGCGGATCAGTCAAAATTCTACATCCCACTATAGATTACAGCAATATTATTATTATTTTTCCAATCATGTTTTATTTTATTTTTCTCCCCCCATCTCCCCAATCATAGCTTACAAAATCAGTTGTCTGAGTATATATTTTC
>JANHFT010007353.1:1505-11586 GCA_032467955.1 Pseudoxenodon macrops
TAGTGTTGCAACCTCCTGAGTTCTGTGATGTTATCACAGAGCCCATTACAACACAATATATATATATATATATCCCAATACATGATTTGTGTTCTCTTTGGAAAGCCACATTCTAAGAATCAGAAATATGAGACAATCAAATAATAACCTTAATTTACATATTGATTTAGAAAATGTATTAAAGAGTGAATTGAACTATGCTTTCACTTGTAACTACTATGGATACTAACCATTGAAAAGAGATTGTTTTAGCTGTTCTTGAAGTACCTCTCATTACCATGTAAGAAACCAAAGCCCTTTCTTAAATAGTGCAGAGATTTAGAGAAAAACAACAAGCCGTCAACTCTATTCTTTTTCAAAAGCTGGTCCCCCCCCCCATCTAGTTAAAAACTGAGGACACTTCTGCTAGATCTTTAAGTGAACTGGAAGAAATATATTGTTCAGGCTTCTTACCAAAGAGCATGTTTCTAATTTCATTATGATTGCTGCTTGATTGTTTTTCTTTTCCCCTTACAAATTTGGCACACAATTTTAAAACGCTATTAGGAGAGAGAGAGAAAGAACTATGGATTCCAAACAAGGAGAGTGACTGGTAGCAGAAGCAATAAAGTTTGATTGATGTCTTCTACTTCAACAAATACTATCATTATTTGACCAAACCAGGCTTTTTTTAAATCTAAAGGAGTCTAAAGGAATTTTGACCAGCAGGTTCAGGGTTGGAGAATTAGTCTTGGAAGGAACCTTGAGCCTATCTAATCTAACCCTCTGCTCAGTGCAAGATCCACTACTGTATAGAAGAGGTGGGTTCTGAATCTTCTTACTGCTGGTTTGCTCAGGGTCGTGCCTTGAGCACACATGGGGCAGTTAAAAACTAGCTTCTGCGCATGCACAGAAGCAAAATCCAAGATGGCGACACCCACGGAGCCACCGAAAGAACCGGCTCCGTGATGTCACCGTGGAGTTACTACCTACTCTATAGAACCGGACAGAACTAGTAAAAACCCACCTCTGCTGTATAGCCACAAGATCCAATATTTCATTGGGAAAAATAAAGGACAAATCTGAAAAACAGGCACATCTGAAAAAGGTTATCAAAATGAATATAATTACCTTCCATTCAAATAACTAAACATTTTCCCCTTGTACATTATTAAATATTATACTTTTGTAGCAGCCACTTAGTGAGAACTGTAGGCTAATCTCCAAGTTATCAGTGGGTGCTTGGTGTCCTGGGACTGAATTCCTGTCTGATATCCTGGCAAGCTAATATCAGGCAATGTAAGTAATAAGAAGCAGTACTGAGCTTCTTATATCTGACTTGATATAAAGAATCTGTTGGGATTCTAAGATTAAATGAAGAACCAATAAACCTAAGGGTAGGGTTTTTGTTTTTTTTGCATATGTTGATCAGTGAACAAACACTAAGTATTTAATCACTGATCATAATATCCTATACATAATAACCATGCCACATTGAACCATGGACTAGCTAATCACCTTGTTTCATACTGTACTATATGAATTCATCTCATGGGATTAATGTATACTGCATTGGGACTTTCAGACTCGGAAAATGTGTTCAATTGAGAGAAAAAAAACATAATTAGGTTTCTTGTGGATAAGTGCCAAAACCTTTGGTTTAGATAAATGAAAGTCAGGACAGTATTGATTATATAGGGTCAGACTCTAAGTGGTTTTAACCTTTGCTTCCTCCTTTTATTGTGCTTTATGAATGAAACATACCAAACCTAGTGAATTGATCTCATTACATTATCATTAATATTTAGCGAGATGGACTATTTGCAGAGCTTTCAAGCAAAGCATGTAAGGGAAAAGGCTACTTAATATAGCCTAATATTCAATCTCTTCCTAATAACCACAAACCTCCCTTGAAGACAGCTAAGTTAAAGTGCACAAGTACAAGACAGAATGCTTGCCAATGTTGCAGTTGCTTTATGAATATATTGTTCTGGTTGTCTCCCATACAATTTTTGCAGATTTAATACAAAGAGATTTCAGCAGACTATCAATGTGATATAGTTTATTCTAATACTAATGGATACCATTATATGACTACCATTTCTAACCATATAAAGAAAGAGAGATCTGGAATAAAAAACTTTTTTCCCCTTTCAATACAGTAGGTGCCAGTGCCTTCACATACGGTAGTTTTAATTAAGGTGAAGCAGGAGATAGGCAGAAATCACTTCTACCTTCAATTAATAGTGTTGAAAGGTTTTCTTCTTCTTCTTCTTTATTTCAGACCTCTGACCATCAGGTGCCTTCCAGCTTTGACTTGCACTTGATGCTTCGATTGTAACAAAAATCCACTGCACGTTTTAGAAAGAATTACAGATGTTATCCTTTAAGACTGTATGAAAAAGTAAGGGGGGGAAATGGTTCTTGCATACCATACATTTGAGACTTGGCTCTTAAGAAGTGATGAGATAAGGGAGTAAGATGAACGAACCAGAGAAAGAACAAATCCAGGAACAAACTCTGGTGCATTTGCTTCTGATCTGAGTCTAAGAAAAGAATATTGCCTCCTTTCTCCCTAGCCCATTTTAACTGCAGTCTTGGGTACTCAAATAAGTTCTGCTTGAGCCTCTAAATCCAAGGAAAGTCTAGTAGAACCCATCAGAAAAAAAAGCATCCTAAAGTTTGCTCCCTATACCTGGATCATTTGAGCTCTGATCCTGATGTGCCTATAGATCAGATTTTTCTTTGAGTTTAATAAAATAATAGCAGATTGTGGGAATAATACAATCTAAATCCTGCAGGAACTAGGTTCTAAGAATAGTAATCACAAGAATTCCCAATGTTCATCCTTTTCTCTGACTTACTTCAATCCTCCACAACAAATGCTAACCTGTTCTGTAGTACTACTAAGGCTTCAGGAGCAATTTCATGAGTAGAAACTTAAGGGTCCATAAAGAACTTGAAAAAATTGAATGGTAAAGTAAAGTGACTTCCACTAAACTAGGATCTTTGGTATAACCTGAGAACAAGGGGCCCCAGCCCCCCAAATCCAATAGCATCTCCAAAGGTTGCACTCCAAAATGTAATTATTAATATGATTTGGAGGGAAAAAATAGAAAATATTCAGAAGTGATTGCATTGCATTTAAATGAGCAATTAACCTTAATCAAGTATAATTTTTGAGCTACTTCTTTGTCTTTATAAATACATTTATATTTTACCTATTCTCTCCCTAAAGTTGACATAATAATTTCCTTCTTCCATAAGCTGCCCTTACTAATCATCAAACAAAGAAATTACAAATTCATTGTTTTCTTTATTGGCAAAAAGTCCATAAGAGGCTTCCAGTCATTGATACATTCAATAGGATTTTTCTCTAAGCAAACAAATTAATTTTGGCATTTCTGCTAATTACATCATCTTCGCCAATCATTCCTCAATTGTGGTAATATCAGAGTCTTTCCATTTTTGTGCATAGTCTCACAGCAGTGATTATATGTGAAAATATTATTCTGTGGTTTTTTTTCTAATTTTCTGTTCATTTATCCTAGTAAGAAAAGTTCTGGTTTTTGTTGAATCTTGATCTTTAAAATTCTTTGCATTGGTATAGACGTTTGAACCCACATTTTTCTTGCTGTTTTTCAAGGTCATCAGCCATGATAAAATGACCCTTCATATTGTCCACATTTCCAACATAACTTAGAAGCATCTTTATAAATTATTTAAAAAAGATTTCTGGAGCCATACACCAATGCATCCTTCAAAAGCTTTGATAAGCCTCAGTTCATTTTATTTCACCCCAATGGAGCTAATTGGGAATTTTATGTTTCTTTGTCTCGGTTCCCTGATGTTTGGTGGAAGGGTGTGGTGCAGAGGTGGGATTCACTTACCTTCCCAACCGGTTCGCAAACACGAACAGGTGCATGCTTGCTTGCTTGCTTCGCTCATCTGCGCATGTGCACGGCCTTCTGCGCATGCTCAGTGGTCACACATTACATCAGGGTGGGTAGGCGGAGCCTCCCGCAGTTCGTTACTACCAGTTCGTGGTTAAGCTTAGTAGGAATTGGTCCTTGCATGCTCATGCAACAGAAACAAAACTAAACTAAAATAATCTTAACATGTTGGATATTTTATGATTCATGTAATTTAAACTTCATGTCAACATGATCCCATCTGGCTGCACCTGTCAACTTGTATTTTGCTGCTCTAAAAGAATTTGGTTTATTTTTTAAAAACAAATTTTAAAAAAGCATGTATAGTTTATGTTTCTGGGTCATCTTCAAGGGCAATGCCATTGTCAGGATTATATCACACTACTCATGAACCATGACTTGATTACATCTGTCAACTCATAACTGATTCAAATCACACTGACTGCTAAGACTGCCTGGGTCTTCATTCACAAACTTCAACCCTTCCTTGACTTGGAAACCAGTTATCCCCAAAAACTTCCATTCAACTTCAATTTATTGCTCCTATGCAATGTACCACTGAATTGTTAAGCTGTGGGTTATGAAGAGTGGATACAGCTTCCAAAGAGATGTTCAGATTGATCATCAAATTTTGTATGTTTTAATGAAATATCTTCCAGATGATTCCTACAGTTCCTATTCACCATAAGGTTAGTCATGGGAAAATCAGCATAGCATGTTGGTTTATTTACACGATGGTCTGGATGTACATAAGAATGTCCGGGCATACCCTTTCTGAAGATGAATGGTCTAAAAGGTAGAGAGAAGACTTTTGATCTGACAAAGTGTTGAATAAGGGAAGATTTCAGATGCATCTAACTGGGAATCAGTACATAACCTCTCATAGGAGAAATGTTATCTTAAAAGAATTCTGAGAGCATCCTATACCTTGAAGTCTTATAGCTCTGAAGAAGAATCATTGGTAAAGAGTTATGATGTTTGACAGTGCTTACAGTTCCATGCAATTCTTTGAAGAATTCACTTAGCCAGAAAAAAAATCCCATTCAGAGTAGAAAAAAAACTTAATAGAAGTCTGAAGTTACTGAAATGAACAAAACCAGTGAAACTGTTTGCTGCAATCTATTGTAATTGCAGTTGAAACAAAGTGGTGTTCTTATTTTAAATGTCAAGAAAACAATCTCCAGTTAAATTTTATGCATGCTTTCAATGATGGCATTCAAAATTTTGCCTGACTCTAGAGATGGAGCAGAAGTTCATTTAATTTGTATATCCATAAAATAGAGTTTTGACTATCACCTCCAACCTTTGCTAAATCTAAGAATTCAAATTAAACCATATCCAAAATGGTTCTCCAGCCTCTGTACAAATTCACTAGAGAAATTCTATCATCACCTATGTAGTTAATTAGTTCCACTATGGTAGTATGATGCTCACTATTAGGAGGTTTTACTAGCATTCATAGGCAAAATCTAGTTAAGTTTTAATGAGAACATAGCTAATTTGTTATTTTAGAATCAGTACATCAGTACTTTCATTCAACACCCACATTTTGAATTATATAATGCAATTTTCAATTTGAAAATATGAAGAAGTGCACATGAGAAAATAATACAATTAAATGTACATATCAATGAAAATAATATATAAAATGCATTTCATTAGAAATTTACCTGCAAAACATGTATATTGTTTTGTACATAGGTACACTTAAAACAACACTTATCCTCCAAACAAATGATTTGGGCATTATACATATTATTTTAACAGAAATTTTTAATTATAAATTATATAAAGCATGTTACTTTGAGTTTATATCTCACTCTTTCTCCTTTCCCAAGACTGAGTTGTCTCTTATTTTGACTTAAACATTTCTGCATAACTTTTCCATGGTATGTCAATAGTTTTGGCAGTGTTCAATGTTAAAGGTTGTCCTGACTGGTTACATGCAAAAAATAATATGCCAATATTATGGGTATTTTTGTATGGTGCAGCTAATGTGATGCTTTTATCATTGTTCCTGTGCCACTTTGTTGTGACACCCAATGCCATTCATAAGGGCATCGGGAAATAGCACTAAAAGGGAAGAGAACTGTGTTGCTGTTGGTTTAACATTGCACATTATGTTGTCATGTTAACCCAAGTCTATAATTGGTAATGTCCACATTCTGTATGAAGTACAGTCCAATGTGCAGCATTATTTATGGTTCCATGGCCACTTTGCAATGGTGCAAATGGACATTTGGAAATCAAGGCATGAACTGCTGTTGCTGCTGCAGCTGCCATCTACTGTAACAGTTTTTCCCAACCTCAGCAACTCTAAAATGTGTTGTGTTCAATTCCCAGAATTCCCCAGCTAATATGCTGGCAGGGAAATTCTGGCAGCTGAAGTCCATACATCTTAAAGTTACTGAGGATTAGAACTACTGCATTCCAATGGAAGACAATATATGTAACTCAAGGTTGAACTGTTGAGTTGATGCTCTCTGAACTTGGTTGTTTGCTGGTAGAAGTTTCATTGCTCTACTAGGTAACATCATCAGCTGCATTGTATATTGAGTTGAGTAGGGAATTCCAAAGACACCAACAGAGTTCAAAAGACTTACCAACACTAAGGCTGATGCTCCTAATTCTACATGGACCAAATACATATTATAATGTGATGAAAAAGAAAAGTATTTGTAGTATGATGATGGAGGTCAGCCCAGCATCAATTCCTTATGTTAACTTCAGAAAAGAAAATAGTGACCATCAATGGAAAGCATGGGAATGAGTAGCCAGACAGCTTGAACATTTCACAACACAGCAACAATACTGGACTTTCAAGTGTGTTACCAATTATTTGTGCATCTGTTCCAGTGCCCATGAAATCAATGATCCTCATAGATAGTCCTGTGCCTTTTCCTTGACTGCTATATAGACAATCAGCTTGCTCATTAAATTGCAATTGGATTTTATAAACCTAGCAGTGAAGTTCAACCATTACTGAATGAATCCTTCTTCACCAGAAAAAAGTGGTTAGAGCTAATACTAATTAAATATCCTCCTAATAAAGCAATTGTATTTAATCACAATGAGCTGGAATTATACCTTAATTAGCTAAGTGTAGCTAAGTGAAACTAAAGACTGATGTCTTTGGATACAGGCATATTAGTATGCAATTTCATCATATTTAGTTTCTCAGGAAGAAAGAATTCCATCTACATTTCCTTGATCATGGAACATTACAAGTATGAAGAAAGTCAATTTTTTACAAATTGAACTGCTACTTGAGCTCTCATCTAGACACACGTATCAGTCCTGTTTCATGGAGAAATAGTGACTCATTGTAAGTCTCCCTTCCAACATAATTGGCAATAATTAAGAAACTACTTAATAACACCTTTGCCTAACCTTGTACTTTATTCAGTGCCACAATAACCTGCCCATCCTCCCCTGGATTAGTTGCATGATTATGTTTAAGCCCAGTATTAAAACCCTTTCATTGGCTCTGGCTACATTTCCACCCCAGCTTATTCAGTAATTTGGAAAGGGAAGAATTTCTCAGTTCAGCTAATTGGATTCTTAAATATCACTGCTTGTGTGAGAAGCAAGAGAGATTATGGGTTTCCCTGATGAGACCCTTCAACTATCTTACTTTTTATCAATGTGCCCTGTGAATATTTGGAGGAAGGAAGCTGTACTTTGAGTAGTGAGGGATTCCTTCAGTCTGATGGCCAGAATTAAAAAGCCTTGACTGCCACTGATATAATACAGAGGGGCACAATATGAGCTGCACGCAATGTTCAGGGATGGGTTGTGAATATTTTTGCTGCCAGTTCACTCAGGGCCACACTGCATGTGCATGAGTGAAGCGCAGCAATAAAAAACTAGCTTCTGCGCATGTGCAGGAGCAAAATCCAAGATGGTGGTGCCCACAGAGACACCGATGGAACCGGCACCGTGATGTCACCATGGAGTTATTACCGGTTCTATAGAACTGGATAGAACCAGAAGGAACCCACCTCTGGCCACATTCAATAATTATCTGAAGTGACTGAAAGAGGCATCTAAATCATTGTCACTAAGTTACCATTCTTGATGTGATAAAAAGTGAAATTATTAAATACATGATGAGAGGAATCATTGCCTATTTAGTTATTGCTAAATATTAGATTCAAACGAAATGAAATCATATTTAAATATTGTCCTGCTCCCATCTATAGTTGTAGTGAGGCTGTTGCACACTGCTGAAAATACACTCCATGCAGTGGTGGGGTTCAAATAATTTAATAACTGGTTCTCTGCCCTAATGATTTCTTCCAACGGCTAGTTCACCAAACTGCTCAGAAAGTTAACAACTGATTTTCCTGAAGTGGCTGAATCCCACCACTGACTACTTGGCCTAGTGCTAATTACATTCCTTTGAATCTTTTTGCTAGTATGATCCTCCTCCTGTTAATAAGATAACTTATTGCTTCTCTTCTTAGCCCCTTCTCTTTCAGTCCTAGCCTTTCACATATGGACACCAATGTTGAATGGAAAGATTTACAATGAAATTACGACATCTTTACAATTCGAGGGAAAAACTCCATGAAGATATTTAACTGGGCATTGGTGGCGTGGTGGTGCAGTGGTTAGAATGCACCATTGCAGGCTAATTTTGCCAACTGCCAGAAGTTTGATTCTGACTGGCTAAAGGTTGACTCAGACTTCCATCCTTCTGAGGTCGGTAAAATGAGGAGCTAGGTTGTTGTGGGCAATATGCTGACTCTGTAAACTGCTTAGAGAGGGCTGTAAAGCACTGTGAAGTGGTATACATGTCTAAGTGTCATTGCTATTGCTATTCATTTTGCATAAACATTCCAACCTGATTTGATTTCTTAGGACTATGATGCTTCCTTCTTCTGTGAGTCAATGTTTATAGAGTTCTGAGACTTATGCCTCTGAAGGAACAATGAGAAGCATATTAACAATTTTACTGTCAGCAAAAACGACTATTTTATGAAGAATCTCTCTCTCTCTCTCTCTCTCTCTCTCCCCCTCTCTCTCTCCCTCTCTCTCCTATACATTTGCAAGATATATTTACTAAGACCACTCACCAAAAGGGGAAATAATTTGGCATTTATTGAAATAATTTGAGACAGCATGGCATTAAAACTTAATTGTTTTTTTCTTTCTTGTGATTTATCTGCTTGTTTGTTTTTAAAAATTGTGCTACTTTGCTAATTATAATGCCATGCTTCTTCTACAAGTGCCATATTTTAGAAAAGAGAGACACAGAAGAAAAGAGAGACAGAAAGAAGTTTTTCCAATTTGTAGATTCTGAGATGATAAATATACTAGGGAAAAAACAGAATAACTGTCATCATCACTTCCAAAAATGTTATTTTTTCCCCTTAAGGCTCAAAGACAGGGACTACAGTTGTTTGTCTTTTTGTTTCCTCTGTAAGGCAATTTTCTTCAAAAATAGATTCCCATATACTTGCATGTCAGAATAAGAGAATGCCTGGCTGACAATATTTGGGTGTATGTTAAACCAGAAGTCTGTAAATTTCACTCCCTAAGCAAGTGAAATTATTATCTTACAAAAAAAAAAGTAGTGATATCTATATCACACAAAAGAGTTTACCATGGCAACTGTGTTCTGCAGAGAACTCTAGTCTAAGAACAACTTTGCAGAAGTAACCCAATAGGACAACAGTGAGAAGGAGCACCCACTCTTTGACATGAGATCCCTCTTCTTTCTTCACACTTCCTCCCAAGCAACCCTTCCCCCAAAGCATGACTGGTTCTGCAGCAAAGTGGAACAAATTATGACAAAACCTGCCTTGCAGCTATGTCACTCTGTAAGCTCCTCCTTTATACATTTGCATCACAATACACAATGTAGGTGGAGCTGGCCTTTGCATATGGTCAAAGGCACAGGTGGTTTCTTGCTTGCTAGCTAGTTAAAAAAAAAACCTAAGCCTTACTGCCAGTATTTGACTATTATAGCAATAGCAGTAGCACCTAGACTTATATAATGCTTCATTAGTGCTTTACAGCCCTCTCTAAGCGGTTTACAGAGTCAGCATATTGCCCCCAACAATCTGGATTCTCATTTTACCCACCTCAGAAGGATGGAAGGCTGAGTCAACCTTGAGCCAGTGAGATTTGAACTGCCAAACTGCAGCTAGCAGTCAGCTGAAGTA